>JAPFBL010000575.1:5000-87500 GCA_026182355.1 Hermatobates lingyangjiaoensis
CTCTCTCTCTCTCTCTCTCTCATTCTGTCTCTGTTTGTCTAACTCTCTCTCTCTCTCTCTCTCTCTCTCTCTCTCTCTCTCTCATTCTGTCTCTGTTTGTCAAACTCTCTCTCTCTCTTCTCTCTCTCTCTCTCTCTCTCTCTCTCTCTCTCTCTCTCTCTCTCTCTCTCTCTCTCTCTCTCTCTCTCTCTCTCTGTAACTTACTTTATATTTCTATAAGTTACAAAGGGTATGGCTTTGACAATATTTATCGTGTAAATCATGTATGAACATATTTACAATAATAAAGGATGCTAGGACAGCCCAGTGGCTTGCATCCTGACTTCTGGACTGGTAGATCCACAGTTCAATACCCACTCTGATCCTTGACTTACTCACGTAGAAGATAAATAAATCTGTCAACAGTCGGAGAGGACGTTAAGCTGCCAGTTCCAGGTCTATACAATGTCAGGCACTAGTTTAAAGATACCCTACTCTAAACACAATTAAATTAAGCAAAATTTAAGACTCCCAATATAGAATGTTAATTGTGTTTTGACAATTGTAAGTCAGGGTTTTATATATTTTTATTATTTAAAAATGAGCATGTTATCATTAACAACCAACTGATATATTTTTTTTAACCATTTATTCAGCATTATCCATATAAATATTACACGCTACAATATAGATTACATTATAGATTACAATATAGATTAAGTTACTGCTACTACATTATTCCTTTGTTAATACTAACTGATATTGCAAGCCCTTTAAAAGGTGATATTTGCAAAACACTCGAGTTATGATGAAAATAGATTGTTCTACAAGTCTACACGTAACTCTTTCCTTTTCTTTTATCTTCTTCACTCTCTCATTCCCATTATGCAACAGTATACATAGTGTATTCTTTTATATAACTATTACGATAGTATAACTGTATAACTAGTACGATAAACTAAAAAAGGTGGTTAGAGGTGGGCAGAGGTGGTTAAGAAAGTGTCTAAGGAAGGACGACAATTTTTTTTTAATTTTTTTTTGCAGCACCAGTATTGTTGAGCATATCATGTAATATATTGTTGATTAACATAAACAAGAAGATGTTCCCATTTCCAGTTATTTTAATAAAAAAAAAAATAAAATAAAAAACTATTTACCTATTCAACAATACTGACTACTTTTGAAATGTTTAGAAGAGGAGTAGGTTGGTATTGAGATATAAGTTGCTTTAAGGAGTTATTTAAACGTTCAGAGGTGTCAGGTGTGATTTACTGGGATATCTTGAGTCACTTATAGGTGATTACGCCTCAGTTAGGAAGTAAAGTGTTTAGAAGTTTCCGTCTCCTTTAGGCAAAGTTTACTTTCATCTGATGCATAATAGGCTCTCTCACTCACTCTCTCTCCTCTAATCTAACCTCGAATAATGCCTTCCCTCCCCAATCTCTGTAAGATTCTCTCTCACTCTCTCTCTCTCACTCACTCTCTATCTCTCTCACTCTCTATCTCTCTCTCTTCTAATCTAACCTCGAATAATACCTTCCCTCCCCACTCTCTGTAAAATTCTCTCTCTCTCCCACTCTCTCTCTCCTCTAATCTAACCTCAAATAATGCCTTTCCTCCTCACTCTCTGTAAGATTCTCTCTCACTCTCTCTCTCTCTCCTCTAATCTAACACCGAATAATGCCTTCCCTCCCCACTCTCTGTAAGATTCTCTCCCACTCTCTCTCTGTCACACTCTCTCTCTATCTCTCCCTCTAATCTAACCTCGAATAATACCGTCCCTCCCCACTCTCTATATGATTCCTCTCTCTCTCTCTCACTCTCTCTCTCTATTTTCTCACTCGTTCTCCATTTCTTTCTTTTTACTCTTTCTCTCTCTCTCTCTCTCTCCGCTCTCTATTGAAGACGGATTGCCCGAAAATTTAAGTTTGTGTGTTTCTTTACTCTTCGTGTTACACTTCTTCAGTTTTAACCTCAAATTGTGTCCAGTTTCGGCGGTCTTTCCGTTTATTAAGGATATATATATATATATCAATAACAAATAATAAATGAATCTTTAACACTAAACAAAACAGGTGTAACGAAAATATAACGAGAGAGAATAAAGAACATGAAAGTAAGACAAACAAAAAGGAAGAAGGTTATAGTAGGGTTGTAACAACATTCAAGTCGGACCCTCAATTGTTGCCAACCCTACTAGATTCGAGATCTCTAACAAATTTGTAACTGTTATCAAACGTGGTGCTGCTTGGTATAACATTGAGTTCATGATTTTGGATATATATATATATATATATATATATATATATGTTCAAACAACAATAAGAAATGGGAAAAAAGAAGGCTAAGACCTTTTTTTCTCATTTCTTATTGTGGTTTGAACATTGATAGTTCCTTCACGTGTTTATTGTAAAGCTTATATATATATATATATATATATTTGTAAAAGTTGGAAGCAGTCCTTCATTTAATAATTAATTAATAATTTATATATATATAATTTATATATACACTTTTTTGTTGGAAATACGATCTCAAACAGACAAATATAGTTCAATGTAGAAAAAGAAACATAGAGAAATTAAAAGCACACATTTACAAACTTACACAACTGTAAGTGTATGCTTTTAATTTCTCTTTGTTTCTTTTTCTACATTGAACTATAATTATATATGTATATATATATATAAAATATATATATATAAACTTGCCAACTTTAAGTCTAGTATGTTTCTTACATACCTTCTCTAGTTTTCTTATTATTCCTCCATCTCTCCGGTACCATATAAATCAACTCACCAAATGATTTGGTTAAATTTCTATTTTCCATAGTTACACACGGCCGACGTTTCGATCTACATTGACCATTATCAAGGAAATCTTTATACAATATTTTTTACATTGTTTAAATGAAGGTCTGCTCCCATGTATATATATACATATTGATAAAAGTATCGACCGTGGAATAGAAACAAAACTAAAGTTTATCGGGACTCAGTCAGTTCTTTAGGTTCAAATTAAACTCTCATTGCCAACGTTTCGGTCTTTATTTAAAACCTTTTTCATAGGCAGAAGTATAGATTTTGAAAAAGAAAAACTAAATTATATTAAAAATTATTTTACAAAGAAAAATAGTCTGTGGATTTCAACAACAACTGTAGTTTGAATGAACACGTGACACTAAACTGTACTTGTCAGTTAATTGTTTGATCTTATGACAGAGGCCATAGTTCACGGATTATAATTGCTTTTTACCCTACAATGAGTAAATACCACATAATAACTGATTGCATTACGATAGAATTGCCTTTTTTTTTTTTTTATTTAATATACTTAAGGTAATATTCAATATAAGTTAATATTGTTAAAGAAAAATAATCATTTGTCATTAAAAAAACTACTTGATTTCAAGAAAGATATTAATCTGAATTGTTTTATTACTCAATCTGGTCTTTGAGATTTTACGAAAGTAGACGATAAACGTTCTTAATGGAAAGGTTGCATAAGATATTCAACCGCTCTCACGCTTTGGTATCCGTATTTTCTTTAATAGTTGCAATTATTTTTAACTTATATTCCTTAAATAACACTGAAAGTTATCTTAAATTGGTACTATAGTTTTATGTTTATTCTTCTATCTTTATATCTGGGTAGTGTAATATTTCTAATATTATACTAATTAGAAATTCGTTTGAAATATTCGTGTTTATATACTTTATATTGAAATCCATTTGGTAAACATTTAGAAAAATGTTTTAAACAAAATGAAATAACAGAAATACTTTTTTACCCGATAGTTCTACATTTTGTAAAAAAGTATAGCATCATAAGCGAATTGATTATGTATATTTGCTTGTTTATGCATTCTAAAATAAGGAGTAACTTTTGAAACAAAAATACAGTGCAAAATTATTATTATTATTTAAACCGATTCCAGGGGGGCAGGTTAGCTAAATGGTTAACGTGCTCGCCTCTGAACTGATAGGTCCGGGGTTCGATCCCGACCTGACCCACGATTTATTCATGCGGGAGGTGAATAAATCTGAGCACGTCGTCCCTCAAAGAAGGAAAGTTAAACTATCGGTCCCGAGCCTGTACGATGTCAGGTACTCGTTAAAGATCCCTACTCTAAATACATTTGAGTTAGGCAAAATTTAGGACTCCCACTGTAGAATCAATCTTCATTGTGTGGTATCACAAAGGGCCAATGCTCGGCCTACGTGTGTTCCCTTGTGGGACTGCCACTGCAGTCTAACCTAACCTAAACCGATCCTCTAGCGGGTGATAACGTCAACCGCTTACCGGATTTTTGTATGATTGGTGATTCTACAGATTCTACATTGGATGTCCTAAATTTTTCCTTCGAGTAGGGATCTTTAATGAGTGCCTGACATCGGACAGACTCAGAACCGACAGTTTAACGTCCTTCTCCGAGGGACGACATGCTCAGATTTATTTACCTCCCGCGTGAATGAATCGAGGGCCAGGTGAGGATCGAACCCCAGACTACCAGACCAGAGGCGAGTACGCTAACCACTGAGCTAACCTGACCTCTAGGTGCAAGGTCAAATGATGTTTTGTCTTAAAGATTTCCTAACTTGAATTCACTTCATATACCTATATATAAGTAGCCACACTACCCAAATGAACTCCTTAATCTACTGAGGTTTAATAAATCTGTAAAAATAAAAGAAAGGTTTTGTCTGTACATTGCTTAAAAGTGACTCATTTCAAGTTATCTTTATATGTTTTTTACATTTGAGAAACCGAATCTACTCTTAAAAAAAATTCTGTCCGCTTGTTCTTTGCCATAAGCAAACCCAGTCATCATTAACCGTAGCAAGCTGAAACTTTGACAGTAGAGTTGTGTGTATATATAACTTAAAAGGTAATAAATGAATGGGTAGAAATTCAAAGTAGAAGCAAAGTTATAGACTTTAAAGCTGTGTTTAGATAGCCACACAAGTATACAATGATCAAATCACAATAAGAAATGGGAAAACAAGACTAAGACATTGATTGTTATTGAACAATGTGTTATTTCACATTGTGATTGTTATTTCACATCATGTTTATGTGAAATCTTATTTTATATATATATATAAATGATCAAACCACAATAACAAATGGCAAAACAAGACTAAGACCTTTCAACCGTAACAAGCAGTCTTCGTCACAGTCAAAAACCCGATTGACTCTGACGAAGACCGCTTGTTACAGTTGAAAGATCTTAGTCTTGTTTTCCTATTTCTTATTGTGGTTTAATCATTGATTGTTATTTCACGTGTTTATGTGAAATCTTTTTAACAAGTATACTCGTACATGTATATACTTAAAAATATAAATGAATTTTAAGGTACCTAATACTGCAGAAAATAGGAATTATTACTTGATTTTAATTCCATTTGCGTTTATAAAAATTTGCTGGCTTTAAAAAAGTGAGGCCTACCTACCCGCGTACTAAATAAAAAGTATGCCTAGAATAAAATCAAATTTGAGACCAATATCTAAAGCTGTAAAACGTAAAAGAAACCCAGATCGAATGACAGTTATGGACTGTACTAATAAACATTCCCTGCTATTCTGTAATTTGTAATAAATAATATTAATAATTTCTATAAAATCAGCAAGGTAAAATGAAAATATGTAAGTCAAAGTAAGTAAAGCATTGTTATTAAAACAGTGAAGGAAGTAATTTATAAAAAAGTTTTTCATTAAATTATATTATTTTATATTCTACTTGATCTATTTATAATCTTGAGTAATCCGTATTAACCTTAATTACTTTAAATTAAACTAGGATTGTTTTATATCAAACTTGGATTATTTTAAATTAAATTTGAATTATTTCAAAATAAACTTGCATTATTTTAGATTAAATGTGAATTATTTCAAAATAAACTTGGATTATTTTAGATTAAATGTGAATTATTTCAAAATAAACTTGGATTATTTTAGATTAAATTTGAATTATTTTAAATTAAACTTGAATAGTATTTTGGAAAACCACGTATTAGCTCTGAATTTTTATAAA
Source organism: Hermatobates lingyangjiaoensis (assembly GCA_026182355.1). Lineage (NCBI taxonomy): Eukaryota > Metazoa > Arthropoda > Insecta > Hemiptera > Hermatobatidae > Hermatobates > Hermatobates lingyangjiaoensis. The sequence goes on from JAPFBL010000575.1 coordinate 11,014, forward strand.
ATACCCATCAAAGATGGTCACGTCTGCTAGCATTAAAAATAATTATAATAAAAGCTTAAAATATTTGAAATATTAATTGACAATAAAAATATATTATATAATCAATGATCAAACCACAGTATGACATGGGGAGAAAAAAAAGACTAAGATCTTTCAATTGTAACTTCAGTTGGATTTTTGACTCTGACGAACACCGCTTCTTGTGGTTGAAAGATCATAGTCTTGTTTTCCCATTTGCATATTGTGATTTGATCATTGATTGTTATTTCACGTGTGAAATCTTGTTAACATTATATAGTATATATATGTGAATAAGTTATTTGTTATGGTTTGATCATTGAATGTTATATGTTATATATATATACTCAAAAATTGTTATTGACCTCTTCTATTCTATTCTATGTTTTGTTATTGAGGGCTAGGTCAAATAAAAGAAAATAAACTCCTTCCTAGGCCGACGTTTCGGCTACAATAAATACATCGAAACGTCGGCCTAGAAAGGAGTTTATTTTCTTTTATTTGACCTAGCCCTCAATAACAAAACATAGAATATATATATATAGTTTAATGTACATAAAGAAACATAGAGAAATTAAAAACACACTTACAGCCTCTAATTTTCGGTTGAACCGTCTTCAGGAGAGATAAGAAAGGGAAACCAAGCGCACTGGTACAGAGACGAGGTCTCCAACCGTCTCTGTAAACAGTGCTCTTGGTTTCCCTTTCTTATTTCTCCTGAAGACGGTTCAACCAAAAATTAGAGACTGTAAAGAGTGTGTTTTTAATTTCTCTATGTTCCTTTATGTACATTGAACTCTATTTGTCTATTTCGGATCGTATTTTCATCGAAAAAGTATATACATATATATGTTATATAGTATAAGAAGTTATTGATTTATGCTAAGACTAAGTAAGTTGTAACCTAACTTTTGTATCATTCTAGATCTGTTTCTTAACGTCGCTATCAGGTATGAAGGAAAGCTAAGAAGGTTTGACAAGTCGAAATTTTATGTTGATTCACCGACCAGGGATGAGAAAATGTTCTTAAACTTTACAGGTGAGCCCCTTTTAAAAAGGAGGTTGAAAGTTGCCGGGGTTTTTTTTTTTGGGTTTAGAGGAGTAATTCAGTGGTTTCCAAATTGTAGAAATGATAGGTCATTTGGGGTTGGTCATACATTTCAAACAGCTTTGTATGTATCATCAAGTCAAATAGCTGCTTTTGTAATATAACTTTTGTAATAATATTTTTTGGGTTGTGGCTGAAAAATCTCAGTATTTTTTCTCATCCATTTCATATTATTGTTTGATCATAGATTTATTGAAACAAAAGACCAAAAAACTCGATTTACATTTATTTTTATTATAATTATATATATTATATAATATAAAATATATATAAATGTATAATCATCAAGAAAACGATCCAAAAACGACAAACGTTACAGAGTAAACTATATGTATATAGTAAATAGAAAAACACGCTTACAGTCTCTAATTTTTGGTTCAACCGTCATCAGGAGAGATGATATATCTATATATGTATGATCAAACCACAATAAGAAATGGGAAAACAAGACTAAGATCTTTCAACCGTAACAAGCGGTCTTCGTCAGAGTCAAAAAACCCAACTGAGTCTTGTTTTCCCATTTCTTATTGTGGTTTGATCATTGATTGTTGTTTCACGTGTTTATGTGAAATCTTTCTATCTATATATGTATAAAAAAGCATATTATTAAAACAACAAATCATCTTAAATCATAAGAGGTTTCCCTTACAACACAAGAATTTGTATTCTACATTCTATTCTATATTCCTCGGTTTTCGGATTAGCTTCAAATAGTCTAAGTTTAATTTAAAATAATCCAAGTTAAATTAATATAATCCAAGTTTAATTTCAAATAGTCTAAGTTTAATTATATATATATATATATATAATATATAATATATAATAAATTCAAAACGAAGGAAACACACATAAAGACACAGACATAACTCACATCGATATTTCGATGTGAGTTATGTCTGTGTCTTTATGTGTGTTTCCTTCGTTTTAAATTTATTTTATTTAAAAATGTCCGCTGGACCGTTTCTTTTAATTGTTATACATAATATGTATATATATAATCCAAGTTTAATTTACAATTATCAAAGTTTAATTTATTGTCTTCAAATTTATATTCAAAACAGTTTATCAACTTAGTATATAAATACTAATACTAAATTTTAAATTAAACTCGGGTTATTTTAAATTAATCCAAAAAAGTTTTATAAAGAGTTTAATAGAATTATAAATGTTTTTGTATTCGGGCTATATATTGTAGTTATTTTTAATCTCATAAATAAGAAATAAAGAAGAAATGAAATGTTTAATAAAAATATATGATAATGTTAATTGAATAATTATGTAAAAGAATGTGTTTCTTAAAATCAGCAAGGTGAAATGAAAGTACAGAAGTCGTAGTAAGTAAACCATTCTAAGGTAGTGCAATCAGTTATTATCAGGTATTTACTCATTGTAGGGTAAAAAGCTAATGAAATGGTATCTACATATCAAAATTTAATCATATAAACTCGTTTCGAACACGTAGTGTTCTTCTTCAGGCATCCTATTCCCTCCACCCCACGTCCATCCTATTCCCAGTCAGTTGTACCACAGACACTCACCCTTAGGTTCTTACTCTCTTCCTTATTATGTTTTATTTTTATTTTGTACTATACAGGGTGTCCCGAAAAAATGTATACACAATTTAAATTATTGTAATACTACAATAATTTATATAATAACTATAACTTTACATCATAACTATATTCATAGTTGTGATCGACCGCCATGTTAACTCATCAGAAATTACAGTGTGCTGTGGATTATACGAAATCAAAAGGATTAATTCAGTGATTTTTTTAACTCTACTGTGGCTGGTCTTATTTACTTGAACTTGCTACACCTTCTCAAGTACTTTTTCTGTCTTGATCATCATCAGTAAGAGAATGAGTTAATCTGAAATTTAATTTTTCCTTTCAAACATTTGTACAACCAAATGCAAACAATTAAGTTATCAGCTTCTAAAAGATGGGTACATTTCTTTGTAAACCCTTCGCATTATCGGTAGTATGTAGAACAAAGCGGACTACAGTTTGAGAACAGTTGGTGGCAAAACAATAAAATAGTGCTTATTAATTAGTTTACATGGTTAAAAAAAATTACAATTAACATCTAAATTACAATAATTTAAAGTTTGTATATCAACTTTCTGATGATATTGTATTTTTTAGTTAATGCCTGAGGAAGAACACTACATGTTCGAAAAGCGTTGTTTATTCAATTAAATTTTTATATGTGTGGAGACTATTCATTATTTTCTAATGAGTAAATATCATAATACTGATTGCAAATATGTGGAGACACTAATTCGAATAAGCGTTTTTACTTACAATTAAATATTAATATAGTGATTGCAACACATAGACTATTTCATTAGCTTTTTACCCTACAATGAGTAAATATCACATAATAACTGATTGCAACACATATGTGGAGACATTTCATCAGCGTTTTACCTTACAACTGTTATAATAATAACATTATTAGGGTGTTTCTATTACAACTAATCATCAGAAGTTCCTATCGGTGTGTTTTCATTAGACATGAACGACTACCATGTTTAGTATTCTTATCAGATAAGACTGGATTTTATGTTTTGTGCCTTCATGACTTTTGAATGACTACCATATATCTGCTAACATGTTCTTATCTGAAATGAAAAGATCTTATGTCATGTTTTGTAATCAGATATAAATAACTATCATTTCAGTATGTTATTCTTATGCGTCATGAATGACTGTTATCTTTGTTGTTTGTATCATATACGAATAACTACCATGTCTACTATCCTCATCAGGCATGAACGACTGTTAGGTTGTTTATTGTTTTTACCAAGTATAAATAACTACCATGTTAAGTTATGTTAGCAAAAGGATTAAGTGATCACAATAAAAAGTTTATTACTAGAAACTAAACAACGTGTTTCGAACACTTGATGTTCTTCTTCAGGTTACATCTGCTCTGCTGAGGTGGTTGTTTGGAAGGTGAGACCAAGCAAGCAACAAACACCGAACAATCGAACAACCACACCAACAGAGCAGATGTAACCTGAAAAAGAACATAAAGTGATCGAAACGCGTTGTTTAGCTTCTAGTAATCAACTTTTTTGTGTGGAGACTTAGTCCTTTTCTTAACATGAGTAAATACCACACTATGATGGATTGCACAGTTAATGAACTACCATGTTTAGTAATCATATCAAATATGATTGCCTGACATGTTTTATATTTTCATTAAATATAAATTACTACCATGTATATAAGATATTATTATCAACCGTCATACCTCGTCTATCGCTGGTGAAGTCGTCCGACCGGTATCGCAATGGCTGCATCATCAATGGGACAAACGTTACCTGCCAAAATCACAGATATAAATGACTATTTTAACTCAATGGTACCAATATGGATGTATTTACCATGTATATGCTACCATGTTTATCAGAAATGAACGGATGTTATATCATGTGTTCTAATCATAAATGACTACCATGTATATAGTACCACGTTCATATCAAACATTAGTAGCTGTATTATTGTATATTCTAATCAGTTATGAATAACTACCATGTTAAATATTCTTAACAGAAATATATTATTGTTATAGTTTATGTTCTTATCAGTTATGAATAACTACAATGTTTAGTATTGCTATCAGCATGAATGACTACCATGTTAGTGATATTACATGAAATGTATAACTATTATGTTTGGAAACCACTGAACTAACCAGTAGAAGGGGTTGAATTAAAACAGAATAATTAGTACTCACTCAGCATGAGTAATGAAAAAATATGAAACCTAGCGAGATTTTGCGAGATACATGGTGTTCTAATGAAGACTTGTCATATACTATAGGCAGGCACGCTGATTTATAAAAGTTAAAAAAAAAACATGTATGATACGGATTCTTATTATATGATATAATCGTCAAATAATAATTATTATAATTGTCGCTGAAACTTGAACAGAAAATAAAAAATAAAAAAACTACCGGAACATTGTCATAATATCGACTACTCGAGTCACATGATGAACTAGGTAAGCAAAGTACAAAAATGACAGAAAATATTTCAAAAATTTATTATTTGTGGAATCTGTTTTAGTGTAGTATTTTTACGCATATTGGGAGATTTCAAGAATTACGTCTTCAAACAAAAAAAAATTTATTATGAAAACTAACAATACGTTTCAAACACTTAATGTTCTTCTTCAGATTTACATCTTTACTTAAGTCCTTATAAAAATTTCTAAATCACTCCCGCAAATCAACTACCATGTTTTTCCAAAAAGAAGACATCCCTTGGAAATAAGTCCTAGCGTGATTTTCGAGATGTTTTGGACTATAAGCCCTCCCCTAAAAATATGTCCTAATTAAGATAATGTGAAAAATATAATTTGTTAAAAAATTGCTGTTGAATGTAGTAGGTATCGTAATATTTCAGAGAATTCTTTGGAAAAAAAAATATTCCAAGGCATTCCTTGTTTACCTCTAAAGTCCGTTTCAAGGAGGCTACTTAGACAACAAGTATTAATTTAATCACAGCTATATTGCAAGACATGAGGGATTCAGACCAATGATTCTACAGGAAATAGATTTGGAGGAAAATCAGAACGGAATTTAAAATTTCAATAATTTATGTCGTTGTTAAAGAAGATGACATGACTGTAATGGAATAAATTTAAATTTCTGTATAAAAATAAATATTAAACAAAAAATATGTAGGTTAAGATGCAGTAGTAGTCCCCACAAAGGAACACACGTAGGTCAAACATTGGCCCTTTGTGATACGTATGATTGGCCCTTTATAAATGAATTAATTACGTATACTTTCAATAAGTTACGTAACTTATTTATTATTAATAAGTTACTAAGTTAATTAATTAAGTTAATTAATTATTAATAAGTTACGTAATTAATTATTTATTAATTAGTTACAAAAAAGGTTAATTATTTACTTTTAGTTTCATAGCTAACTATGGAATAAGCATTTTGTTTGTTTATAACAATTGTTTAGAAATTCTTTATTACTTGATGGTGTCAAACCGTTGAAACTAAAGTTGAATGCAGCGTGTTTTTATGTCAAAACCTTCAAGAAATAATTATCTTAAATAAATCACACATTCGACAATTCATATAAACAGACAATAAACTTACAGCGAAAAGCCAATAAATAAATTAAGGTTTATTTAAAATAATATATATATATATATATATTTGTATACGTAGTAATTTATTCGCTTTTTCAAAAAAAAACAAACAAAAAACAAATAAAAAATTATAAAACTTTATTTTAAATTTATATTAAAATAAAAACAATTTGTTTATTGTTTATTTTAATAAATATTTATTGATTGGAACACCTTGTATAATACAATATAGCAGTAGAGTTGAAATAGCGGACTAACATATAACCATTAGAAATGAATTTATTGTTTTAAATTATTACTTTTATATATATTATATATCTTTATATTAATAATTATTTGTATTCACAATCATGTTCTTAAATGTTAATTTGTTTCCTAAAATAGCTGATGTCTTTAGTATTGTTTTCTTCGTGTTTGAAAGTGTGGCTCATTTAATACTTGGCACCCGTTTTAGTGATGTACAAGTCAGATTACTGAGTTCATTTTGTATTGAGTCTATAATTATACCTCACTTAAATTCACATAGAAGATATATATATATATATATATATATATATAGAGAGAGAGAGAGAGAGAGAGAGAAATTAATGACCAAACCAAAATATGAAATGGGAAAAGAAGACTAAGATCTTTCAACCGTAACAAGCGGTCTTCGTCAGAGTCAAAAACCCAACTGGGTTTTCCCAGCATATGAATAAAAGTATGAGTAAGGGTATGAGTCAGCTTATGAGTAAGAGTAGGAGGAAAAGCATGGGTCAGTGTATGAGTAAGAGTGTGAGTATGAGTGAAAATATGAGTAAGAGTAGCAGTAAAAGTATGAGTAAGGGTAGGAGTAAAAGTATGAGTCAGTGTATGAGTAAGAGTGCGAGTATGAGTAAAAATATGAGTAAGAGTAGCAGTAAAAGTATGAGTTAGCTTATGAGTAAGAGTAGGAGTAAAAGTATGAGTCAGCGTATGAGTAAGAGTGAGAGTAAAAGTATGAGTCAGCGTATGAGTAAGAGTGTGAGTATGAGTAAAAATATGAGTAAGAGTAGCAGTAAGAGTATGAGCTAGCGTATGAGTAAGAGTAGGAGTAAAAGTATGAGTCAGTGTATGAGTAAGAGTGAGAGTAAAAGTATGAGTCAGCGTATGAGTAAGAGTGTGAGTATGAGTAAAAATATGAGTAAGAGTAGCAGTAAGAGTATGAGCTAGCGTATGAGTAAGAGTAGGAGTAAAAGTATGAGTCAGTGTATGAGTAAGAGTGAGAGTAAAAGTATGAGTCAGTGTATGAGTAAGAGTGTGAGTATGAGTAAAAATATGAGTAAGAGTAGCAGTAAGAGTATGAGTTAGCATATGAGTAAGAGTAGGAGTAAAAGTATGAGTCAGTGTATGAGTAAGAGTGTAAGTATGAGTAAAAATATGAGTAAGAGTAGCAGTAAAAGTATGAGTTAGCGTATGAGTAAGAGTATGAGTAAGAGCAGGAGTAAAAGTATGAGTAACAATATGAGCACAAGTAGAAGTAGAAGTATGAGTTAGTGTATGAGTAATAGTATGAGTATGATTATAAGTATATATATGCGTATGAGTGAGAGTAAGGGTATGAGTAAGCGTGTGAGTATGATTGAATATGATTAAGAGCATAAGTCTGATGGTATGAGTCAACCCTTTCTTGAATCAAAAACCCATCAAGATGTGATATAGAGCGAACACAGCCAGCTGATCCCACGCTGATGTTAGATGAATCGGATTTTTGACTTTCGAGGTCGCCCATTTGGACAATTGCACATTATCTCTACCGTTCTCATATTCAATTTTTCTGGATCTGTGTCAGGGATCTTTGCCACACCTTACCCTCATCAAAAATTAAAACTTCGTAATAATTACCACTATTTTTTGATTTAATTAATTGATTTATATTTTGGAGAAGACTAATATCTTTATAATCTATAGTTACAGATCATCAAAAAAATAACTACAATTGGTTACTACAGTTTCCTAATCTATAAATAAATTATTTTAAACTTAACAATTTGAAATGTTTATACGTTATAAGTTAAACATTTATTAAAATAATAGAATGATTTCATAAAGTTCACTGCCTATTTTTTTTAATACTTCTCATTATCCTTGTAGATATTTTATCTATCTCAGATAAAGATTAACTCAAATAAATGTTAAAATAACACCCATTGATATAAAAAGATTTCATAATAAACACAAATAAAATAAAAATCAACGTTCAATTAAAAATTTAAAGTAAGAAACCAGAATACGAACTGATTCAGGTTTTTATGATTTCTTACTTTGGGTTGGACGTTCATCTTTTTGTTATAAACAGTCATAAAACTTTACTATACCTCACAGTCTATCGTTAAAAGTTTTTTATTAACTTATTACCTGACGAAGACCGCTTGTTACGTTTGAAAGATCTTAGTCTTGTTTTTCCATTTTATATTGTGGTTTGATTATTGTATACATATAACATGTATACATATTATATGTATACATATAACAGATGATACATAGATGATTATATGCATACATATTCGTTTATTTTAGAAAAAAAATAGTTACATTTTAAAAATGCATGGATAAAAGGTAAAATTATTTGGGTTTTGTCAAATTTTCTGAGAAACACAATAGATGATTTACGATCTGTACGTGTTTCTGTAAGTGAGATATTTGCAAAAGAAGCCTATCTATTTCTGTTCGACTAAAGCATTTCTCATATTATTATAAAAGTCCGTCTTACTACGTGAATCGGTGTTTTACGTGTTGTGCGTCTTGAACTGGGGTTGATAATTGTCGAATGATCCAGGGAATAAATACCTTTTAAAACAATTAGTGCCAAAATATGCCTAAATTCTTTTTATTTATTTTACATTTATTTTTACTACACTCTTCATAAATCGCTTTTAAACATAATTTAGCCACTGATCGTTACAAGGCGTTTCATACCAAACTTTCCTTTCACCCAAATCGACTCGTAGAAAAACCTTGCTCCCGTCTCCTCAGCTTCCCAGAATCCCGCCAAGACGACTTAAAGAGAAGATGGCTTAGAGACCTACTGCCATGATGATCCAGAATCAGGAAACGAATTGAAAAGTTGAACCAATGGGTTTCATTCTTTGCTCATGTTTATCAAAGTTATTTGTATTACTCACACTACATATGCTTGTTACGCAACATATGCGTAATTATATATTTAAATAAATATCTTAAAAAAAAAGACATATTTTATTTATTTTCTGCTTTTATTCTTGTAAAATTTAAATTATCATATCAAGAACACCAGTTGCCTTAAGACTTTAATTATAAGTATAAATAATATTCATAAAATTATTAAACTCAACTAAATTTAATATCGTTATTAAATAATATCTTATTTTTGGGGGGTCAGGCTAGCTCAGTGGTTACGTGCTCGCCTCTGAACTGATAGGACCGGGGTTCGATCCCCACCTGGCCCTCAATTTATTCACGCGGGAAGTAATAAATCTGACAGTCGTCCCTCGGAGAAGGACGTTAAACTGTCGGTCCCGAGCCTGTACGATGTCAAATACTCCTTAAACATCCCTACTCTAAATACACTTGACTTAGGCAAAATTTAGGACTCCCACTGTAGAATCAATCTTCATTGTGTGGTATCACAAAGGGCCAATGCTTGGCCTATGTATGTTCCCTTGTGGGACTACCACTGCAACGTAACCTAATATCTTATTTACTTAAATACTATATCAGGTCGATGATTAATCTCTTAATTTATTAAATTATCTGTGTTTTTAAGCTTATAAATTGCGAGTTTCTCTATTTTATTTAATATTTGCCCTTTATGTAGAGTTTTTATAAAATGCTTTGAATTTTCGATTCTATACGGTACACATTCTTGTTTAATTGTTTTGCGTTGTTGAATTAGTTTGAATTATTTATACAATCAATGTGTTTTCCATTAATGATTATTAATCTGTTTATTTATTGAATTATCTGTATTTTTAAGCTTATAAATTTCGAGTACTTCTATTGTTATAACATTTGGTCTTTATGTCCTGTTTTTATTAAATGCACTGAATTTTCTTTATGCTAACCAACATAAATTTGACATTAGTGCCGGTGTTGTATTATTGAAGCTTGGCTAAACTTCGATAAAAAACAAAAATAGTATATTAAAATATATATTTTAATATATATACTCCACTTTTATGAAATTTATAAAATAATTAAATGAAACTTTATTTAACGAAATTTCATATTTAAGTTCATGGTATTGAACACCAAGGTCAGAATATAAATTATAATCTATTTTTTTGAGGTACTTTATATCAAAAAAAATTTTTTTTCCTTTTTTAATAAATATCTGTTCACACAATTTTAATTAAAATCATCGTTCGACATCTCACACCAGGTTTTTTTAATATCTTTCTTAACAATATTTTATAAAAATATATGCCTCTCAAATAGAGTTTTTTATTAGGGGGGATATTTTAAAAAGGAAAAATCAAATCGGACGAAAAGAAATAACAGTATTCTCAAGTAAGGCGACTTCAAGCACAATGACATAATATATATTATAAAATTTCAATTATGTAACGTAATTTTAAAAATTTCATTATAATATTTTTTTTTCTCGCTGCCTGGTTATTTCAGTTATTTATGAATAATACATAAATCCACTATCTACCATTATACATTTCAGTTATGGAAAATTTGGGGCTCACAATTTAGAAGGTTTATTATTGTGTGGTATCACAAAAGAGACAATCTTTGGCCTATGTGTGTTCTCTCGTAAAAAACTAACCTAATCGGATAATCTTATTAAATACATTTTGTTTGTACTTATCATATCAACTGTCAAATATAATTTTCATTATTAAACAATGTTATTGTTTTTGATATATCTTGCTAATAAATACAAATACACAGGCGTATGTATAAACACAATATAAGTACATATAAAAATAACACACACACACACACACACACACACACACACACACACACACACACACACACACACACACACACACACACACACACACACACACACACACACACACACACACACAACTACACACACACATACACACACACACCACACACATATATATATATATACATATATATTTCACTCAAAATTCGAAAAAACGATCCAAACTGGACGCAAATCAGTTTAAAAATGAAGAAAAGCAACACACAGAGAAAGAGACACACTTACTCACTCACTTGGGTTTCCTGCCGTTGTGTTTCCGTCGCCCATTCTCTTTTCTCCTGAAGACGGATCATCCGAAAATTTGAGTTTGTAAGTGTGTCTCTTTCTCTGTTTGTTGCTTTTCTTCATTTTTGAACTGATATATATACATATACATATATAACTTTAAATTACACAAAGCACGACACAGAAAAGAGACTAAAAAGAACACTTACAGAATTCAATATTTCGAACTGTTGTTCGTCATCAGGAGAGTAGACTAGAAGAGAGGACGAAGTGAGAGAGATCTCCCCACGTCGAAGAACGGAGCGCGAATATATATACATATATATATATACACACACATATATATACACGCACACACCACACACACACACAAACACACACACACACACACACACACACACACACACACACACCACATACGCATACATGCAGACAGACAGTGAGAGTGAGGGATTAAAGTTGTAGTAGAGAGAGAGAGAGAGAAGAGAGTGTGTGAGAGAGAGAGAGAGAGAGAGAGACACTAATTTACAAAAAACATGCAAGATTACAATATGTTCATCTATATTAAATACTCAACTCCAAAATGTCATCCTAAATGTAATACTTTTTATACCGCCATATCTCAGATAAGAAGTAGATAAAATGACGATATGTGAGACAAATTGACGCCAGATCAATAGATATATTAATAAGATCACCCCACCCCCCAACCCCCACAAAAAAAAACAAAGTGACGAGCCTAACAGTTTCTTGATGAATATTTTCTATTCAAGATAAACTTTGCTTGCAAAAGTTGCCTTGCAAAAGAAATAAATCAATATTCATCTTGAGCGACCTTTATCTGACCTTCGCCAAAACACTTTCCCTCCTTCATTTTGAAAGTTACCAAAGGAAATTAAAGTTTTAACAGCTCCAAAGAATTAAACAAGCCTACAAATATTGTTCTCAACCTTTTATAGATGAGAAATTCAAAAAAATATATTTAAAAAAATATAATGTTTATCACTAACAAACAAATACACAAGCATATGATATAAACGAATTACAAGAACACACACACACACACACACACACACACACACACACACACACATCTATATAGATATATATATATATATATCAATGATCAAATCACAATATGAAATGGGAAAACAAGACTAAGATCTTTCAATCGTAACAAGCAGTCATCGTCAGAGTCAAAAACCCAACTGACGAAGACCGCTTGTTACGGTTGAAAGATCATAGTCTTGTTTTTCCATTTCTTATTCTGGTTTGATCATTGATATATATATTATATACACTTAAAATAAACTGTGACACATAAACTGACAGATAACAACGACTCACTTTTCAATATTTCGACCATAATGGCGGTCGTCCTCAGGAGAAGAAGTGAATTGATGGAGGGACGACATTCAACTCATATATTTATATCAATGATCAAACCACAATAAGAAAATGGGAAAACAAGACTAAGATCTTTCAACCGTAACAGGCGGTCTTCGTCAGAGTCAAAAACCCAACCAGTTGGGTTTTCCCATTTTCTTATTGTGATTTGATCATTGATTGTTAATTCACATGTTTATGTGAAATTTATATATATATATATATATATATATATATATTATTAAAGTAGACGGCAGCTTCCGCATTTACGACTTTTTTGCTCGTTTTCTCTAGTTTTCTTACTAGTTTTTTCTGGTAGGGAGTGATTTCATGGAGGAGTTGTCCCAGAGACATCAAAGAAATAATCTTTTAGCTTAATCAATAATATTATATTTTTTACACGTACAAGCTTTCGATTTTCTCAGAAATCATCTTCAGGTATATAATCATTATTAGGTATATATATATATATAGGTGTGTTCTCTAATCGGAGTTCGGTCAATTTTCCAGGATAAAAAATTAAACTCTCGTTGCCAAGGATTTTTTATCCTGGAAAATTGACCGAACCCCGATTATAGAACACACCTATTATATCAAACGGTCGATATATTATTGAATCTGTTATATATATATATATATATATATATATATATAATATATATATATAGACAGACAGAAAGGGAGAGAATGATTGAGGGAGTGAGGTAGTTAGAAGTGATCATTATTGTAAGATCACAGTTTATTGTTTTTAAATTAGGTCGTTGCGATGATAATCAATAATAAATTTAATTCACCTTGAAGTCGTACATGACTTGTGGTGGATATGTGGTTTGTTGGAGACCAGCTCATGTGGAGCTTTACGAAAGGGTTTTGTGATTTCTATCAAGTGAACATGACCACAAGTGAGTTTCTTATTCAAATTACTTTCATTTCTATAAAATATAGAGAAAGTAAATGAAAGTACGGTATTTGGATCGAAATTTACAAAGCGTGATCTCAATACGGTGAGAGAGAGGCAGGACATCAAAAAAGAACAAGTTATTCATATCATATCACTAAAATTTATATTGCTATTTCTGATATCTCTGAGATAGAAACTCAGCAACAAAATTTTCACACTTTTTTAGGTATCAGGGGTCTCCAAAAATGTCTATATTGACCCCCAGAGGTTGATAAGAGGTCAAAATCGATAAATATACTAGACATCATATCCCTGAGACTAAACCGCAAATTGGGATCCAACATTTGTAGGTTTTTGTAGGGCTAATTTATTTCAGGGGGGTTCAAAGGAGTCTATATTGCCCCCCAGGGGTTGATAAGAGTTCAAAGGGGGTCGATAAATATATCCCTGAGAACAAACAGCAAACTGAGAACCAAAATTTTCACCTTTTTTTTAGGGCTACTTTATTTCAGGGGGGGTTCAAAGGGGTCTATATTGACCCCCAGGGGTTGATAAGAGTTCACAGGGGGTTGATAAATATATCCCTGAGAACAAACAGCAAACTGAGAACCAACATTTTCACCTTTTTTTTTAGGGCTATTTTATTTCAGGGGGGTTGAAAGGGGTCTATATTGACCCCCAGGGGTGGATAAATACACTAGAGGTATAATCATTGAGAACGAACAGCAAATTCGACACCAAAATTTACACCTTTTTATAGGTATCAGGGGTCTCCAGAAAGGTTTCTATTGACTCCCATGGGACAATAAGAGGTCCGAGGGGGTCGATAAATATACTAGAGATCGTTTATCTGAGACCAAACAGCAAAATCTATTCCAAAATTTGCACGTTTTTGAAGGGATACTTACTATCAATGGTCTCTAAGGAGGTCTATATTGACCCCCAGGGGACAATAAGAGGTCCGAGGGGGTTGATAAATATACTAGAGATCGTACATCTGAGACCAGACAGCAAAATCGATTCAAAAATTTGCACGTTTTTGCAGAGCTACTTGATGTCAGGGGTCTCTAAGGAGGTCTATATTGACCCCCAGGGGTCAATAAGAGGTCCGAGGGGGTTGATAAATATACTAGAGATCGTACATCTGAGACCAAACAGCAAAATCTATTCCAAAATTTGCACGTTTTTGAAGGGATACTTACTATCAATGGTCTCTAAAGGGGTCTCTATTGAGCCCCAGGGGACAATAAGTGGTCAAAGGGGGTCGATAAATATACTAGAGATCGTTTATCTGAGACCAAACAGCAAAATCTATTCCAAAATTTGCACGTTTTTGAAGGGATACTTACTATCAATGGTCTCTAAAGGGGTCTCTATTGAGCCCCAGGGGACAATAAGTGGTCAAAGGGGTCGATAAATATACTAGAGATCGTTTATCTGAGACCAAACAGCAAAATCTATTCCAAAATTTGCACGTTTTTGAAGGGATACTTACTATCAATGGTCTCTAAAGGGGTCTCTATTGAGCCCCAGGGGACAATAAGTGGTCAAAGGGGGTCGATAAATATACTAGAGATCGTTTATTCTGAGACCAAACAGCAAAATCTATTCCAAAATTTGCACGTTTTTGAAGGGCTACTTACTATCAATGGTCTCTAAAGGGGTCTCTATTGAGCCCCAGGGGACAATAAGTGGTCAAAGGGGGTCGATAAATATACTAGAGATCGTTTATCTGAGACCAAACAGCAAAATCTATTCCAAAATTTGCACGTTTTTGAAGGGATACTTACTATCAATGGTCTCTAAAGGGGTCTCTATTGAGCCCCAGGGGACAATAAGTGGTCAAAGGGGGTCGATAAATATACTAGAGATCGTTTGTCTGAGACCAAACAGCAAAATTGATACCAAAATTTGCACATTTTTGTAGGGCTACTTGATATCAGGGGTCTCAAAAGGGGTCTATTTTGACCCCCAGGGGATGTGAGAGGGATATACGAGTCAATGAATATACTAAGTTCGATAAGTTTATTAGTGGCGAAAGAAGGGATAAAAAAAATATTAAGTATTCATAAATGAGTTTAACACAAAATACACGAGATGCAAACATTATTCGAAAGGGTGTTGATAACTAGTAGGTATATGGTTGAAGCTGGTTGCTTTTTTTGCATACCAAAGCAATTCTAACAAAACAGAAGAAGTAAAAGCTGCAAAAAGCGGTGATTTGCAGCTAAAACTCTCTGAAATTGAACCCAATATCAGCAATCTTATTCCTGCTTACCAGCGATATTTTCTCATTATTGTCATATATTTTAGTATAAAAAATAATATGTCAGCATATTTTATTAGAGTATTTAAAATCAATAAAAGCTGTAATGATGGCTAATTATTATAATTAGTAACACTCATTCAAGTGTGTTATTAAGCAATCATTAAATGCAATGAATATGCACTAAGTAGTAATTATCAATTAGACACGACAGTATTTAAACAAGTCTTAATTATTTTGTTAATTTGTTTCAATGATTATTTGAAATATTTATAAAAAAAACTGCTGGAAAAAAAACAGGTGTAGGATGACACGCGGCATTTATTTACCTAATTATATTCGGTAGCAGGTTTGTATGGCACGGTAGGCTGTTTTTTGATGGTACTAATTATTTTTTTAAAGAAATGTTCTTTCTCTAATTTATCCTTCCTTCTCTCTCTCACTCTCTCTCCTCTCTCTCTCTCTCTCTCTCTCTCTCTCTCTCTCTCACACACACACACACACACACACACACCTCTGTTTACTTTATTAATTTAGATCTAATTAAATATTAATATGCATATGTTACTATCTTTGTTTATTTTCGTTTCCAAACAAAATAAAAACCTTTTTTTTTAGATTCGTTTATCACCATAAAAAAAATAATTTTTTTTGGGCATCACATCCTAGATAAATATATATATTAACAAATAAATACACACACACACACACACACACACACACACACACACATATATATATATATATATATATTATATATGAAGTAGCTCGAGCTACTTCAACTGGTGACCGCCGCCTGGAGCCCCCAGTAGCCCTCTGCTTGTGCGAGTGGACGCACGTGCCTCTTCCTCTTCCCTTCTTCTTCCCTTCTTCTCCCTGACGACGAACTTCAGTTCGAAATATCGACCCAGTAAGTTTTCTCGCTTCTTCTATTTGTTGCCTTTTTTCATTTATATATCTGTCCGGTTTGGACCGTTTTAATATTTTGATTTATATATATATTATATATATACAGTTCAATGTACATAAAGAAACATAGAGGAATTAAAAACACAAACTTACAGTTTCTAATTTTCGGTTGAACCGTCTTCAGGAGAGATAAACAAGGGAAACCAAGCGCACTGGTACAGAGACGGTTGGAGACCAACATTGTTACCACATAGGCGCCCGGTCACAGAGAATAAGGTAGACAAGAATCAATTTAAATTAAAATAGGAATATGAAAAATAATAATAAACACAAAAACAAATTAAATAAAATAATGAAAAATATTATTACGACTTCCCTTTAATGAGTGCTACAGGTTACAGATCCTACGACAAATCCCCTCTGACTGCAAAAACCTCACTCTCCGAGCCTCCGAAGAAGCCCATATTTGTTTGCTCAATGCGCGCAGTGCACCTGGCCTTAATCTTAAGAGATAATGCTTCATTGTATTAGTTTCTTGTCTCTGCATCTAGTTTTTATGCTTTCATCTTATATATTTTTCATTTATTTAAGTTTTATTCTCTATTTTTTATTAAAGCTAAGTCCATAATTTTTAATTTTTATTTATTTATGTATTATTTCTTCTGTTCATCCCTCAGTTTTTATTTCTTATTATTTTATTTTTATTTGTTTTTGTGTTTATTATTATTTTTCATATTCCTATTTTAATTTAAATTGATTCTTGTCTACCTTATTCTCTGTGACCGGGCGCGTATGTGGCAACATTGTTGGTCTCCAACGACTCTGTACCAGTGCGCTTGGTTTCCCTTCTTTATCTCTCCTGAAGACGGTTCAACCAAAAATTAGAGACTGTAAGTTAGCGTTTTTAATTTCTCTATGTTTCTTTATGTACAATGAACTGTATTTGTTCATTTCGGATCGAATTTTCATCGAAAGAGTATATATATATATATAAAGATTTCACATAAACACGTGAAATTACAATTAATGATTAAACCACAATATGAAATGGGATCTTTGTCTTGTTTTTCCATTTCTTATTGTGGTTTGATCATATATATATATATATATATATTCGTATATTTCGGGAGCAGACCTCCGTTTATGTATGTCTTGTTAAACTGAATGCCTACTTTTAATCTCACAACTTTTCTACTGAATCTCTCGATTTCTCTAATACACTTTCTTCATTTTTGTGGTACAAGATAGATTAGTTAACCAAAGTTGACTTGTTTTTATTTGCATAGCCCGACATTTTTATGTCGGTATAACTGAATACTTGTATAACAGAAGATTATACAAGTTTTTTAGAATTTTGCTTCATTTTTTTTTTGATACCTTTTTTGAAAAAAATTAAAATGAATTTTGCATAAAAAGTTAATATGAAAACAAAAAGATATTAAACACGTTATAACTCAGTGATTTATTTCAAAATGTATGGATCTTTCTTTTTTTTTCCTTTTAAAACGTAAATTTTTCAAAGAATGATTTAATGTTACATTTTTTCAGTTTAAAACTGGTTAAATAAGATGTTAAAACATTGTAGAAGGAGTAAGATGGGGTTGGAGGGAGGGAAGGGGTGGCGGGGGTGAGGAATGACATCTGGGATTGTCCATGCCCTGATTGACGCCACCCCCACTCGCCCACCCCCACAACAAGTCTGGCCCTATCTACCATAATCCCTTTAAGGGCTCCACCACCCCTCTTCCATCTACTTCCATCAAGTGCTTACGAAATTCCATTACAACTCTAACTCAAAAACTTCTAAATGCTTTACTCTTATTTTCAGTTTACCAATTTAATTGTTTTTAGTTAGGATTGTGTCTTCGGGGGTTTATTAAAGTGTAAAATTAATTACTACTATGAATGTTAATCCATCGCGTGCTATTCTAAAACGACAAATATATATATATATATATATATATATATATATATAATATATTTAAATTTCACATAAACACGTGAAATAACAATCAATGATCAAACCACAATGAGAAATAGGAAAACAAGACTAAGATCTTTCAACCGTAACAAGCGGTCTTCGTCAGAGTCAAAAACCCAACTGACGAGTAATATATAAATATTTGACGACAGTTGACTGTCGTCCCTCCGTCAATTCACATCTTCTCCTGAGAACGACCGCCATTACGGTTGAAATATTGAAATTGAATCTTTGTTTCTGTCTAATTGTCAAAGTTTATTTTAAGTATATATATATATATATATATATTATATAATATATACAAATTTGAGTTTGTAAATGTGTTTCCTTTGTGTGTTACTCTTCTTTAAATTTGAACTCATGTATATATATATATATATATATATATATATATATATATATCAATATCAGTTAGCTTCAGCTACTCAAAGGGACTACTTCTGCCCGATGACGACGACTGTCGAAATATCGTTGGAGTCTTTTGCGTGTGTCATTATTTGCTTTTCTCTTTCCTGTGTGAACTATATATAGTTCAATATAGACAAAGAAACATAGAGAAATCAAAAGAACACACTTACAGTCTCTAATTTTCGGTTTGAACCGTCTTTAGGAGAGATAGGAGAGGGAACCAAGCGTACTGGTTCAGAGGTCTGCAACTGTCTCTGAACCAGTGCGCTTGGTTTCCCTCTCCTATCTCTCCTGAAGACGGTTCAAACCAAAAATTAGTGACTGTAAGTGTGTTCTTTTGATTTCTCTATGTTTCTTTGTCTATATTGAACTATATTTGTCCGTTTTGGATCGTATTTCCAACGAAAGGTATCTATATAAACTAGAATTTAAAAAGAACACAGAAAGGAAATCACTGAACTCACTATTATATTTCGATGTCCTCGTCTTCAGGAAAAGAAGTGAATCGCTCCAAAGGCTGATAACGACTGACTTGGCGTTCGAACTGAAGCACTCAAACAGGGTAGCCAACTTTCGGAGGAAAGGTAGACAGGGAAGATAAAGAGATACAAGCCAAATAAAAATTAAAAAATGAAAACATTTAACTAAAATAAAATTAAAAGCTGATAACAACTAAAAAATTAGAGGAAAAAAAATTAACTATTGGGGTTAAGCCCAGGAACCGATCTACCGCCCAGAAGACTAATAAGTGCTTCTTCTGAAGCTCTCAGAGTAACTTTCGAATTAGTCTGATCAATCTGCCTCAGGACCTGTACACGGAAACAGTCATTAAAACTGAGTCCGTGAGAACTGGCATGAGTAGCAACGGGAAGGTCACTGCGTTTGCCAACGGATGACCTGTGATTATTCATACGCAGGCTTAGCTTGGTGGAAGCCAAACCCACATAAAAAGAATCACACTGGGTGCAATCCAAACGGTAAACGCAGTTACCAGAGGTACAAGAGGTCTTGTGAGAGATAGGGTAGTTGCGTTTACTATATATATATATATATATATATATATTAGAAGCCCTCAGAGCTTATTTTTCTTCATTCTGATTCTTCCATACGACATTTTGTCTCATATATATATATTAGATGTTGCTGGTCTGAATACTGGGCGGTGACTGGCTGTTGGCTTGGCGAGTAGCTGGTCGTTGGTCACCTAGTAGCTACTCGCCAAGCCAACAGCCAGTCATCTCCCAGTATTCAGACCAGCAACATCTAATATATATATATATGAGACAAAATGTCGTATGGAAGAATCAGAATGAAGAAAAATAAGCTCTGAGGGCTTCTAATATATCTCGTCAGAGATATATATATACATATATATATATATATATATATATATATATTATATATATATATTATATATTTCATTTAATAAAAGTAAACAAGATCTAAACTGGGCACAATACGAGTAGGTTACTTGCCATTGCGTCTACAACGTGCTTGGTCTCCCTATCTGTTTTCTCCTGAGGAAGGATTACCCAAAAATTTGAGTTTGTAAATGTGTTTCGTTACTCTGTTTGTTACTCTTCGTTAAATTTGAACTCATGTATATATACATATATATATATACACTTGTTTGATGAAAATACGATCCGAAATGGACAAATACAGTTCAATGTACATAAAGAAACTGTACATAAGAAACATAAAGAAATTAAAAACACACACTTAGTCTCTAATTTTCGGTTAAACCGTCTTCAGGAAACCAAGCGCACTGGTACAGAGACAGTTGGAGACCAACAATGTGCCACATACGCGCCCGGTCACAGAGAATAAGGTAGACAAGAATCAATTTAAGATTAAATTAAAATAGGAATATGAAAAATAATAAAATTTTATATATATACATATATATATATATATATATATATACATATAAAACTATAGGTGTGTTCTGTAATGGGGATTCGGCCAAATTTCTTGATTAGAGGAATTTTTCCGATTAGAGAACACACCTTTACAATTTTGTATTAAAATATAATTTCATTTTTGTGTTTTTTTTTTCACAACTTCAATAATTTTAACTCTGTAATAATCTATTTTCATTGTTATTATTTTGTTGTTTTTTTTCTTAAAGTCTCCCGTAAACTGACAAGTGCATTTTGTTAAATAAATGACCTCCTGTTAAAAGATAAGTACTAAAAAAAATGTTACAAGGTTGTTAGTATCAAAGTGTTTATCAAATCTGTTATTATAGAAGCAAAACTACTGCTTCGAAATCTTCAATAAATTCGCTAGATAAATATCTTCTTTTTTTTTTTCATGTGTTTTGGATAAAAGATTACTATGTTTTTTTTTTACTTTTGAGGTAAAATAAGGCAAAAATAAGATGATGATAATGATGAATGATGTCGTGATGAAATGAGGTTAATAATGACTGGGAATTTCAAGGTAGTTGGGTAGTTTGGACAGAGAAAAGGTGAGGAAAGGTAAAGAATAGGTAGTTTTCAGAGGTGAAAGGTATATGCAAATGGGATGGTTAGATTGTTTCTGTAGTGACCTTGTTTGGGTCTCTTCACGCTTGAGGTCTGAACAACAGTGATAGTATTGCGGTTTCAGTTACACCAGGAAGGTAGTTGGTTACTTAATATAGGTTAGATTGCAGTGGCAGTCTCACAAGGGGAATACACATAGGCCAAACAAATAGGTCTATTGCGATACTATACAATGTAGATTGACTCCACAATTAGAGAATCCTAAATTTTGAAAACAGTTTCACCTCAAACATGAATTTTCATAGAAAACGTTATATAAAATCATTTCCCATTGTAAAATAAAAAGGTAATGAAATAGTCTCCACATATAAAAATTTTAATGATAGAAACATCGCGTTTCGAACACGTAGTATTCTTCCTCAGGCATTAACAACGTGTTCGGTAGTTGGTTACTTAATATAGGTTAGGTTGCAGTGGCAGTCTCACAAGGGGAATACACATAGGCCAAACAAATAGGTCTATTGCAATACTATACAATGTAGATTGACTCCACAATTAGAGAATCCTAAATTTTGAAAACAGTTTCACCTCAAACATGAATTTTCATAGAAAACGTTATATAAAATCATTTCTCATTGTAAAATAAAAAGGTAATGAAATAGTCTCCACATATAAAAATTTTAATGATAGAAACATCGCGTTTCGAACACGTAGTATTCTTCCTCAGGCATTAACTACGTGTTCGGTTCTTGGTTACTTAATATAGGTTAGGTTGCAGTGGCAGTCTCACAAGGGGAATACACATAGGCCAAACAAATAGGTCTATTGTGATACTATACTATACTCCACAATTAGAGAATCCTAAATTTTGAAAACAGTTTCACCTCAAACATGAATTTTCGTAGAAAACGTCATATAAAATCATTTCTCATTGTAAGGTAAAAAGTGGGCCGTAAAAATATAGCTCGCATCTATGTGTTATAAGTCTTGAAGAACGAGTGGGCAGGATATGGCTCATGGGCCGTAAAAACTTAGCTTGCATCTATGTGCTATAAGTCTTGAAGAACCAGCGGACATGATATGGCCCGTGGGCCGTAAAAATTTAGCTCGCAATTATGTGTTATAAGTCTTGATGAACGAACGGGCAGGATATGGCCCGTGGACCGTAAAAATTTAGCTTGCATCTATGTGTTATAAGTCTTGAAGAACCAGCGGGCAGGGTATGGCCCGTGGGCCGTAAAAATTTAGCTCGCAATTATGTGTTATAAGTCTTGAAGAACCAGCGAGCAGGGTATGGCCCGTGGGCCGTAAAAATTTAGCTCGCAATTATGTGTTATAAGTCTTGAAGAACCAGCGGGCAGGGTATGGCCCGTGGGCCGTAAAAATTTAGCTCGCATCTATGTATTATAAGTCTTGAAGAACGAGCGGGCAGGATATGGCCCGTGGGCCGTAAAAATTTAGCTCGCATCTATGTGCTATAAGTCTTGAAGAACCAGCGGGCAGGATATGGCCCGTGGGTCGTAGTTTGCCCACCTCTGATTAAGAATTTCTAGAAGGTTTTCTCAACCAATCACTGCAATAGTTGAGATATCACGACTCCCTCAGGGTTGCCTCTATTGGTCATTATTTCAAGTGTGCTAGATTCTATACTTCTATTAAATATTCTTACGTTAAACTGCTGCAATCTATTCTACAGATCTTGATTTAAAACCTGTATATAGTTTAGCTTTGATTCACTGTATCTAAAACATGTTATATTAATATTAATGTAGAAGCCCAGAGTGATTCCTTTGAAACTAGAAAGTTTTTTGCTATTTTGCAAACTTAAGTTTTTTGATTTGCCTTTCTGATACATAAATTATCAGTAAATACTTATTTACGAGTATATTGGAGAATTTCAAAAAATGTACTCCAAGTAAACCATAGCAATGACTAAAACATTTCGATATCAAGATTATGGCAGTAAGGTAATACAGATTATTATGGTATATATACGGCAGTTGTTTCTAATGTGGGTTCCGCGGAACCCAGTGGTTCTTTATCAAACTGTCTGGGGTTCCGGGAAAAAATTTAGAAAAAACATTTGTCTAAATGTTTTCTTTTTTTTAAAACATATCATTTTTAATAACAAGTTCCATAAAATACGATTTAGTGGGTATGGATTAATTCAGTGTTTTTTTGTGAATCATGAAACCGAATCAAGTGTATATCGAGTTATTGCAAAAAAGGACTTGACACATTGCTGTCATTTCTCACTATGTGAATCTTCATTTTCGTTTTATACGCTCATAAAAACTAAGTACCGAAGTAGACTTAATGTTGCTGCTGACTTGTGTTTGAAACTCTCAACTACAAAGCCAAACATTGAAACAATATGTCATGATATGAAACAGAAACACTCTCGTTAAACGCTACAAAAATTTTTGTAACTATCTGATATTTTTGGTTCATAATGACATGAATACATGATGATTACAAAATAAACTGTATGTTAAAATTACTTGTAATTCTCTTTTATATTTCATGTTCTTGTGGAAATTATGAAAATTATCTTTTAGTATTAAAATTTTTATTCGTAAAATACACATTTCAATAGTATTAATTTTTTTTGTTTTGAAACATACATATTTTTTATAAAGGTGTATGAGAATATTTATATTATGATTGTATAAAATCATTAGTATTTGAGGTTCCTGGAGATTGTTAATGGAACTAAAAAGGGTTCCGCGTCAAAAAAAAGTTTGAAAAACTCTGCTATACGGTAATACAGTTGATTTTTGTTTCCTTTGTGCAAGGTTTGTCAAGCCTCTAGGAAATGCATTGTCTAGGAAACTGCATATCATTGTTCGGCAGCCCTCATAACTTGTAGGTATGACAGGCTGACATATGAATACACAACAGTATGAGATCAGCAAATTTTTTTTTGTGCTTACCTTCATGAATAAAGTGAAAGTCATAATAGGTTTCGAACCCCTGATCTACTAGTCCAGAGGCTAGCACCTAAACTACTGGGCTACTCTGGTCCCCTAAATATCTAATACGTAAATAAAACCTACATTTCCAAGTAGACTGGTTGGAGTAGTTTCAGAATATATACATGTTCATCGAAGTATTAATATTCGTCAGAGTTAAATGCCGACTGATCAATTGGGATTTGATTCAGACGAAGACCACTTATTAAGTTTGAAAGATCATACTTTATATTGTGGTTTTTATATTTTATATTGTGGTTTTAATGTTTATATATATATAGTAGCAGTTTGCTTCTCAACGCGAGTACTTCGCACTTCTTCCCGATGACGACGGATGTCGAAATATCGAAGTGAGTTCTGTAGTATCTTTCTGTGTTCTTTTCTCTGTGTTAAAGTATATATATATATATATATATATATATATAATCAATGATCAAACCACAATAAGAAATGGGAAAACAAGACTAAGATCTTTCAACCGTAACAAGCGGTCTTCGTCAGAGTCAAAAACCCAACTCAGTTGGGTTTATATATATATATATATAGATTTCACATAAACACGTGAAAAAACAATCAATGATCAAACCACAATAAAAAATGGGAAAACAAGACTAAGATCTTTCAACCGTAACAAGCGGTCCTCGTCAGAGTCAAAAACCCAACTAAATATATATATATATATATATATATATATATATATGTGTGTGTGTGTGTTCATCGGAAGCCCCATTTATAACACTATAACAAAATTTTACAATAAACACATTTAAAAACAATCAACATCGAAAGAATATAAAATGGGGAAAAAAGACTAAGATCTTTCAATCATAATAAGCAATATTCGTCAGAATCAAATCCCAACTGATCAATTAGGATTTTGGACTCAGACGAAGACTACTTGTAAAAGGTGAAAGATCTTAGTCTTTTTTGCCCCATTTTATATTGTGGTTTGAAAGTTTATAAATGAAAATTCTCTACATTTTAGTGTTTTTCTAACTGTCCACCAGGGCGCACTAATACTCGCCTATTGTTAATACCACTAAGGTTATTGTATGATTTATATTAGAAATAGGTAAAACCGTCATACCTCGTAAGATGATCCTAGAGTTGGAGCGCTTTTGGACGTTGTCCATCTTCGATCGCAACAAACCTACTCTACAGTTGTGATCCTGGAGTAGGTTTGTTGCGATCGAAAATGGACAACGTCCGAAAGCGCTCCAACTCCATGATCATCTTACGAGGTATGACGGTTTTACCCTATTTCTAATATAAAGCACTAATACTCCCCCTAGTGCAAGGATATTCAACCTTTTTTACATCGCGACCCATTTTTGATTCGAAAATTTATTCGCGATCCTTTAGTGAGAACAAAAATAAATTTAACAACAAATAAAAAAGGGGAAAATTGTTTAAATCGACTATAGTCGATAAGAGGCCAAAGGGAAGTCAAAATGTTCATACTAAGGAGCAAAAGAGTTAAGAAGATAATAATCGAGCTTCCGTTGATTGAGAAATTGATTGATAAATGGAAACATTTGAGCGTTGTCACTGGGAGGGGAGTCTATGGGGACAACACTGTGTGACTGAGGTAACACTGATGATAACAGATGATAGAGGTTAAAAATAGTTGTAATAGTTTTAAAAAAGGTTGTAATAGTTTTGTATCCTAAGTTTTGTATTGTCGTGGTTTCTTACATGTGCTATAAAATAAAACATTTATAAATTGGACTTTGTGTTATTGGATTAACCACAACTTTATTTAGCCTATATTAAATTAATATAATTAAAATAATGCTGAATTAATCGGTATGATCATTTCTATACCAATGTAACATAATTCTAACGTAGTACAATTAGTTATTATGTGGTATTTACTCATTGTAGGGTAAAAAGCTAATGAAATGGTCCTTGATTGGATTGTTGACTTCATTTAGACGATATAAAATTAATTAATATAATTAAAATAATACTGTATTAATCAGTATGATCATTACTATACCAATGTAACATAATTCTAACGTAGTGCAATCAGTTATTATGTGATATTTACTCATTGTAGGGTAGAAAGCTAATGAAATGGTCTCCACAAATAAACATTTAATGGTATTAACATCGCGTTTCGAACACGTAGTGTTCTTTTTCAGTCATTAACTAAAAAAATACAATGACACCAGAGAGTTAATGCCTGAAGAAGAACACTACGTGTTCGAAACACATTGTTTATACGATTAATTGTTTATATGTGGAGAACATTTCATTGGCTTTTTACTCTACAATGAGTAAATACCACATAATAACTGATTGTACCACATATGTGGATACCATTTCATTACCCTTCTACCCTACAATAATATAATTCATATATTACTATAGATAACTGATATAGTGTTAATTATTTCTAATTATCATCAAATGGAATTATCATCAATTTAAGAAATGATTATCCGATAGATTAAGAGGGATGGGAAACCATGAATGCACGTTTATGGTTGGGACATATTCTTCATGATTTTCATGGCTCATAAATCCAAAGTTGTTAATAATACTGTCAAAAATCTAAGTTATTAATGAAGTACAATGCCATGAATAGCAAAATTGCGATGTCACAAACACCAATGTTCTATGAAAAAGGAATATACGTAGGTCACTGTAGTTGACCTGTTTGACCTTTTTGAGATTATCCCACCGCGTCATTCTTATTCAGGTTCCCCCACCCCGCCCTCACTCACCATGACTTCTTGTTTTCAATCACAAGCATCATCCTTCCATTTAAGGCAAAGTTAACAAACAATTTTTCTTCGAAGTTATCTTTTTTTAAAAATAACAAAATCCGTAGATGACGTATCCACAATGGTGATGCTGGTTATATTACGCACTATTTATAACAAATATAAAATAATATTAAATAAAAAAGAAATCCCTTTTTTTGGAATCTTATGTCCATAAACAATCTGCATATATAAAATGCAAATTTTATCTGTCTGTCCGCTACAGAAATAAAACGGGAGACATTTTGATACAAAGAAACATATGAACGTTATATAACTTTTTTCGGAGGACAAACTACGGTATCTTTTTTTTTAAAAAAAAAACAAAAAGGTTTATATAATGTTGCATTTGAATTGATTTTGAAGAAAAAAATCACAATAAATAAACACGTGATGCAATCAATGAAGTTTAAACCACAATGGAAAAAAGGAAAACAATAGAAATAAATGCACTGAAGGCCTTTCAATGTATGTCACACTTTGTTACTTTCTCATAACATGCATTATTTTTACTTATTTACAATACATTATTTACTTTAAAAAGATTTCACATAAACACGTGAAATAACAATCAATCATCAAACCACAAGTCTTGTTTTCCCATTTTCCCACTTGTTATTATGGTTTGATCATTGATTATTTACTTTGTTTGCTCTCTGATGACATACATTGAAAGGTCTCAGAGAATTTATTTCTATTGTTTTCCAACTATCACACTTATAAAGGTTTCACATATTAGTGCTGTTCTACGAGTCCAAAAATTGTGACTCATTTATTATTTGGCACCGTTTTTAGTTGCCCACATTACCTGTTGATTGAACATTGGGCGTCCTATATTTTGATTAACTCACGAATATTTACATAGAGTAGGGATCTGTAAGAAGTATCTGATATCGTGTAGGCTATAATACGGTATTACTGCTTCATTTTATTTCCTCATTAACGACACATAACCATAAAAAAAACAAATATTTCGATAGGTTTTATTTTGTAATGATAACCCTAAAAAAACGTTTGTTTTCCAAACGCCCACACGAATAAGGCTTTCCACCTTTTCAGTACTGTTCTAGGGACGAAAATTGTGACTCATTTATTATTTGTCACCTATTTTAGTAACTGTTAGGTTATAGTGATTGAAAGTGATACGGGTCTACACTGATCTAACCTAACACTGATTTTCAGTAATATGTTAGCACTAATTACCCACACTTCATTATAAATGTGAAATCATCACAATTTGCTAATAAACAATTATAATAATTATCTAATTACCAATAAAAGTAATTACCCACACTTCATTATAAATGTGAAATCAACACATTTTGCTAATAACTAATTATAATAATTATCTAATTACCAATAAAAGTAATTACCCACACTTCATTATAAATGTGAAATCAACACATTTTGCTAATAACCAATTATAATAATTATCTAATTACCAATAAAACTAATTACCCACACTTCATTATAAATGTGAAATCATCACATCATTATTATAATAATATCACCATCATTATTATAATAACCAATTATAATAATTATCCAATTACCAGTAAAAAGTAATTACGCATACTTCATTATAAATATGAAATCATCACATTTTACTAATAACCAATTATAATAATTATCCAAATACCAATAAAAGCCAGGTCATACATCATCATCTCAATTTACAAAATAATTGCTAGAGAGTTAAGTTCCTTTCATTAAATAAAAATTTCTTGTTGTTCAATTTTAATGGTTTGGAACATTTTTAAATTTTATATTATTAATATATGATAACTGCTAAACACAAAGCCGACTAATAAAAACATTATTTTTTTTCAGCTGAATGCATGGATTGCATTGAGGAGCTCCCACCAGAAATAAACCGCTGGAAAATGCCTTTATTTAAATACAAAGAAAAAAGATACTATCTAGGAATTTTCTTTAAGGTAATCAATCAATTTTATTATACAAAATAACATATAATAAACTTATTAATTATCATTGGAATTGTAGTTCATAAGTAAATATGCTGTTTAAAATTATTATAGTTGATTTTTTTTTGCTTTGGGCGTTGTTTTAAAGATAAAAAGTAAATTTCTTTTAAATCATTAGTTGTGCAATCCGTAATTGTTTGGTATCTACTTATTCTGAGGTAAAATTGATATACAAACAAAAATCTCCACACAAATGAAGTTTTATTCAACAACAACAAGTTGTTGGGAAACAACTTACTCGTATAGTTGGAAAACTCCAGTAAGAGTTGTTTTCACTGGACCAACACTTCAGCACCACATCCTTTGGTGTCTTTCTGATGATGAACTCAAAGCGTTCAAAACGCGTTGTTGTTGTTGTTGAATAAAACTTCATTTGTGTGGAGACTTTTGTTTGTTTATCCATTTTACCTTAGAATAAATTCCTTTTTATTGATTGACAGTTATGGATGAAGAGTTTAACCCAAGAACTTTTAAAATATTGTCCTATGAGTGTTCTCTCTCTTGTAAGACTGCCACTGCAACCTAACATAACCTAATCGAGTCTTCAATCATTAAATTCAATCCTATGAAGTCGGTTTTACAATTATTTTCAAAGAAAGCAGTTATTAACTATACTAAATAAGTTTTGTTAATCATATACTACATGCAGATATTGTTTTTTGCTATACTATGATGCTATAATATCCTACAGTATTTTATATATCTGTATTTATAAAATACAAAGTTCATCTGTCCGTTATCTGACTCTCCACTATACAAATAAAACTGGAGATATTTAAATACCAAAAAACATATAGAAATGTATATATCTTTTTTCGGGTGGACTAACTACGGTATCTTTTTTTAAAAATAACAAAATCCGTAGATGACGTATCCACAATGGTGATGCTGGTTATATTACGTACTATTTATAACAAATATAAAATAATATTAAATAAAAAAGAAATCCCTTTTTTGGGATCGCCCATAAACAATCTGCATATATAAAATGCAAATTTTGTCTGTCTGTCCACTATAGAAATAAAACTGGAGACATTTAGATACAAAGAAACATATGAATGTTATATAACTTTTTTCGGGGAATAACTACGGTATCTTTTTTTTTTTAAAAAAATAACAAAATCCGTAGATGGCGTATCCACAATGGTATATTGCGTTCTATTTATAGCAAAAATAAAAAAAATGTAAAAAAATAGGTCTCTTTTTTGGGATCTTATGCCCATAAACAATCTTTATATATAAAATGCAAATTTTGTCTGTCTGTCCGCTATAGAAATAAAAGTGGAGACATATGAATGTTATATAACTTTTTTCTGGGGACTAAGTACGGTATCTTTTTTTTTTTAAAAAAAAATAACAAAATCCGTAGATGACGTATCCAGAATGGCGATGCAGGATATATTTCGCCCATAAAACTGAAATAACGCACTGTTTATAGCAAAAATAACAAAATATTAAAATAATAGATCCCTTTTTTGTGTCCCCCAAACTTCCCGTCAAGATGAAGACCAATATTCACAATGTGCCCAACAAGTTTCAAAGTTTGTTTAAAAGAACACAAAGAAACAACACGCAACTCACTTCAATATTTCGTCTTCGTCGTCATTCAGGAAAAGAAGAAGAAAATAAGTTCTGCTTGGCAACTTCGTGCTGTTTGCCAGCCAAGCAGAACTTATTTCCTTCTTCTTCTCCTGATGACGACGAGGTCGAAATATTGAAGTGAGTTGTGTGTTGTTTCTATGTGTTCTTTATTCTAATCTGGCATTTAAATACAAAGATACAAAATGTCTCCATTTGTCTAAATGGAGACATTTAGGTACAAAGAAACATATAGATCGTATATATCTTCTTTCGGGTGGAATAACTACGGTATCTTTTTTTTAAAAATAACAAAATCCGTAGATGACGTATCCACAATGACAATGCAGGGTATATTACGCACTATTTATAAAAAAAATTAAAAATATTAAAAAAAATAGATCCTTTTTTTTGGGATCTTATGCCCATAAACAATCTGTATATATAAAATGCAAATTTTGTCTGTCTGTCCGCTATAGAAATAAAACTGGAGACATTTAGATACAAAGAAACATATGAATGTTATATAACCTTTTTCGGGGGACTAACTACGGTATCTTTTTTAAAAAAAAAAACAAAATCCGTAGATGACGTATCCACAATGGTGATGCAAGGTATATTACGCTCTATTTTTAGCAAAAATAAAAGATCCCTTATTTGGGATTATATGCCCATATACAATCTGTATATATAAAATGCAAATTTTGTCTGTCTGTCCGCTATAGAAATAAAACTGGAGACATTTAGATACAAAGAAACATATGGATTTTATATAACTTTTTTTCGGGAGGAACTAACTACGGTATTTTGATTTTGATTGGAGTCCTTTTTTGGGATCTACCCCCCATAGCCATAACGCCGAGGTAACGCCTAGTGGATAAGGTAGCGTTATTTAAAACTATAGTAACCTATATTAGGCATAGTATACTATGATACAATAAAAACTTTTAAGTAAGTAGTTTTGTAAAAAAAAATCTTATGAATTTTAGTGTTTCTATTACTTAAGTAAATTTAGGTCAAACTGCGTAATAATTCATTAATTCTACATACTTATAATAACATGATAAAAGAATCCGGGAAGGTCAAACAAATGAAAGCCTAAGGGTATGTTAGTCAGAAAAGAGCTGACGTAAGAAACTTCGTTCGTGATTATTTAAGTTTGAGTATTGCAAAAACATCTGTTGAGCTTCGAAAGATTTATTAGAAATATTATTTCTTCCGAATAATATATTCATTCGTGCTTTCATTCATATATTGTATAATTCTTTTAGATATGTAGTAGTCATTCAGGTATATCTTAGACTCCTTTGTGGACTAAGAGATATATTTATGCTGAGTCATAACACTGATAAGCTAAACATGCAGGAGTTAGAAACAAGTATTGTTAATTTATATTTTACAATTAAAAGAAACGGTCCAGCGGACTTTTTTAAAATAAAATAAATTCAAAACGAAGGAAACACACAGAAAGACACAGACATAACTCACATCGATATTTCGACCATCGTCGTCATCAGGAGGTGTGAAGAGCGAAGAGCGAAGAGTCCCGCAGGAAGACAGTACCGTCATGTCTTCCTGTGGGACTCTTCGCTCTTCGCTCTTCACACCTCCTGATGACGACGATGGTCGAAATATCGATGTGAGTTATGTCTGTGTGTTTCCTTCGTTTTGAATTTATTTTATTTTAATTTATATTTTATAAATATCAAAGTTTTTATTGATACATTTTTTTTTATTTCTATTATTAATATGACAAACCGTCATACCTCCGTAAGATGATGTTGGAGTCGTTGGAACGCTTTCGGACGTTGTCCATCTTCGATCGCAAATAACCTAACGGATGGACAACGTCCGAAAGCACTCCGACTCCAAGATCATTTTACGAGGTATGTCGGTTTGCCATATTAATAATATTAATCATACTAACCTCAGTGTTAACAATAATATATATGCATTTTTTATTATTTTTATTAATAAAATCAAGTGCAAACATATAAACAGTGCCAAACCTTATTTAGGCTCAAAAAAATAAAAAGAAATTTGAAACTTGCTAAATTTCTCTAACCATCTGCATCGTTGACAATTTAATGTCTAAAAGTGAACAATTAGCAATACCAGTTTTAAACATTTTTGTGATTTTAACACCTTAGTTGACATCATAAAGAACATTTTCACTTTATGAAAAAAAATAGAAAAATAAAATTTGAAAATGATAATGTGCTTTTTTTAATTTCCTCTAAAATTTATCATTGTTTTTTTTTTAAAAAAAATGAACATAAAGGTTTTGCTCTCACTTTTTTATGTTTTTTTTTGGAAAACTTTGTCAAATTAGAAGTAGAGTCGATCGAAAAAAAACTATTTAAATAGACCTCTTTAAGACGTAATTTACGATGGTAATTTAATAGTTTATTAAATTGCGAGACTAGTACACTCGCAATCTAGGACCGGGGTTCAATCCTCACCTGGCCCTCGATTTATTCTCACGGGAGGTGAATAAATCTGAGCACGTCGTCCCTCGGAGAAGCGACGTTAAACCGTCGGTCCCGAGCCTGTACGATGTTAGGTATTCGTTAAAGAACCCCTACTCTAAATACACTTGAGTTAGGCAAAATTTAGGTCTCCCACTGTAGGATCAATCATCATTGTGTGGTATCACAAAGGGCCAATGCTCGGCCTAAGTGTGTTCCCTTGTAGGACTGCCACTGCAACCTAACCTAACCTAACCTAACCTAACCTAACCTAACACTCGCAATCACCCAAATTGTATTTTTTAGTCATTGACGAGTTTTCAATGAACAGAAGTTTACAATGAACAGAAGTTTACAATGAACAGAAGTTTACTATGAACAGAAGTTTACAATGAACAGAAGTTTACAATGAACGCTTTCAGAAACAGAAGGAAGCGACTTTACTCGGCATTTCGGTGTTTCGGGACCCTCAACAAACCATAGAAAAACTTTTACTGCTCGAAACCAGCAAAAGTTCTGAGCTTCTTGGAGGTGTTGAAGCTAACTGCTGAGGTACTTTAGTACAAAAGAGGAGAAGTACAACAGTTGTATTTTTTTTTTAAAGACGCAGTTCTATAGTCACCCTCAAATAATAATAATAATAACCCAAACTAAAATCTTAAAAAACAAACTTAAAAATCATCAATATACTTCTATGCATAAAAAGATTTCATATAAACACGTGAAATAACAATCAATGATCAAACCACAATAAGAAATGGGAAAACAAGACTAAGATCTTTCAACCGTAACAAGCAGTCTTCGTCAGAGTCAAAAACCCAACTGAAACACTAGATGCAGAGAACATCTGGTGTTTCAGTTGGGTTTTTGACTCTGACGAAGACCGCTTGTTACGGTTGAAAGATCTTAGTCTTGTTTTCCCATTTCTTATTGTGGTTTGATCATATATATATATATATATATATATATTATATATATATATATATATATATATATATATAACATTGGTTTGGGTTTTTGACTCTGATGAAGCCTGCTTGTTACGGTTGAAAGATCTTAGTCTTGTTTTCCTATTTTCTTATTGTGTTTTGATCATTGATACTTCTATGCATGTCACTTCAGACTTTTAATCTCGAAAAATTGTAAAAAGTCAAAAAAATAGGGTGTTTTCCACTTGTATTACGTTTGATATTCAGCTATCAATGATACAGGTGTTCTTACAAAGCAAGTTTTAAATATTGCCTTTTGTTTTCACTACAAAGTTTTGATAATGTTTCATTCTTTTGTACTTCATTCCATTCTTGCCATTATGAACTGTATGTTAATTAACATTAATTGCCTATTAATTAACATTAATTGCTTTCTTACTCCCACAGATATAGCCTTTCACTGTTTGGACTCTTTTGTTTACCTGCCAATCATTGTTCTTAAGGAAGAGCAACATTACCATATCAATAGTAATTATTTTTACCTATATTACCTATCGTATACTCATAGTACATATCAATGATTAAACTACAATAAGAAATGGGAAAAGAAGACTAAGATCTTTCAACCGTAACAAGCGGTCTTCGTCAGAGTCAAAAACCCAACAAAAAATTATTTGGGTTTTTGACTCTCACGAAGACAGCTTGTTACGGTTGAAAAATCTGAGTCTTGTTTTCCCATTTTCTTATTGTGGTTTGATCATTGATTGTTATTTCACGTGTTTATGTGAAATCTTTATATATATATATATATATATATATATATATATATCTACAAAATTGTCACAATGCCAAGTGATATATATATATATATATATATATATATATATATATATATATTAATAAAGTTGGAAAAAAAGTTAATCTCACATGTATAAATGAAGGACTGTCCCCCAAATATATGAATATATATATATATAAATATATATGGATTAATTTACCACAATGAAACTAATTTGGAAACAATGCTCTAAGGCCTTCCCTCAACACATCGTCAGAGAGCAAGAGACCTAAAAAATATTAAATACTTATTAACCTGGTTGATTGAAGTTTTTTAGAATTGTTGGTAACTCTGAATGTATTTAACTATTAAGAAGTCTTCATCTGTTTAATTATTCCGCTGATCAAAACTTCATCCAATTTATAATGTCCTGGGCTATTGTTCATTAATTTCTCATAAAAGTTCTTTATCATTGCAGTTTCCACAATATTTCTTCTTCTTTCCGAAGACACAAATATTATGTCATTTGCTTCACTCTTTTCGTCTTCTCTTCTTTCTGTGTGTTTCCTTCGTTTTCAATTTATTTTATTTTAAAAAAGTTTGCTGGACCGTTTCTTTTGATTGTATATATATGTGTGTTCTCTAATCGGGGTTCGGTCAATTTTTCAGGATAAAAAATCAAACTCTCGTTGCCAACGTTTCGGTTTTATTTAAAACCTTTTTCATAGGCCTACAAACAAAGGATAATAAGAAATCACATATCAACTTGTGATAATAATAATAATAAGAAATCACATATCACATTGTTGGTATGTGATTTCTTATTATCCTTTGTTTGTAGGGCTATGAAAAAGGTTTTAAATAAACCGAAACGTTGGCAACGAGAGTTTGATTTTTTATCCTGGAAAATTGACCGAACCCCGATTAGAGAACACACCTATTCTATCTAACGGTCGATATATTATTGAATCTGTTATATATATATATATATATATATAAACTTCAATAATATATCAACCGTTGGATAGAATAGGTGTATAATGTAATCGGGATTCGGTCAATTTTCCAGGATCAAAATCAAACTCTCAATGCCAACGTTTCGGTTTTATTTAAAACCTTTTTCACAGGCAGAAGTCAGAATTTTTGAATTAGAAAAATGATGAAATTTACATTAGTAAATGAAGTAACAATAGATAGTTAGTGAACTAACATCTTAACTGGTCAAAAACTTGGACCAGACAGTCTGGTCTGTATATATATATATATATATATATATATATATATATATATATTAATAGATTCAATAATATATCGACCGTTTGATAGAATAGGTGTGTTCTCTAATCGGGGTTCGGTCAATTTTCCAGGATAAAAAATCAAACTCTCGTTGCCAACGTTTCGGTTTTATTTAAAACCTTTTTCATAGGCAGAAGTAAGAATTTTTTAACTAAGAAAATGAAATTTACATTATTTAAAGGAACAACAATGTTAGCCGGACAAAACCTTCGACTAGACGGTGTGTTCTCTAATCGGGGTTCGGTCAATTT
Source organism: Hermatobates lingyangjiaoensis (assembly GCA_026182355.1). NCBI lineage: Eukaryota > Metazoa > Arthropoda > Insecta > Hemiptera > Hermatobatidae > Hermatobates > Hermatobates lingyangjiaoensis. The sequence goes on from JAPFBL010000575.1 coordinate 47,819, forward strand.
TCCAGGATAAAAAATCAAACTCTCGTTGCCAACGTTTCGGTTTTATTTAAAACCTTTTTCATAGGCAGAAGTAAGAATTTTTTAACTAAGAAAATGAAATTTACATTATTTAAAGGAACAACAATGTTAGCCGGACAAAACCTTCGACTAGACTGTCTAGTCGAAGGTTTTGTCCGGCTAACATTGTTGTTCCTTTAAATAATGTAAATTTCATTTTCTTAGTTAAAAAATTCTTACTTCTGCCTATGAAAAAGGTTTTAAATAAAACCGAAACGTTGGCAACGAGAGTTTGATTTTTTATCCTGGAAAATTGACCGAACCCCGATTAGAGAACACACCTATATATATATATATATATATATATATATATATATATATATATATATATATATTATATATATATATATTATATACATACAATGACCGTAATATATATTATTACGGTAGAAATCGAAATATATTAGCAACTTTTTCTGATTTCTTTTACGTGTGTTCCTTTTCTGAATCTAGTTTATTTCTTTCCTGAAATCTTTTCCTTTAATTGAATAAATTTATTCAAATAAATATATTCAATCCTATGATAAGACACCTTATAATATATTTATAAATATATAAAAAAATATACCAAAAACTATTAAAGAATACATTCCTTTCTATCAAACGTCATTTTACTTGTTTTTTTTTTAATTTTACTGAAACGTTGTTAGATATGTTTCTTTTTTTTTTTTTTTTGAAAAAAAAATTTATATTTGACAGACCATTCCAATAAATAAACGCCACTGGGCAGTAGCTGTCTTTTTCCAGTTGTCACAGCGTTTTTTTCCATGTTTTATTAACTCCAGTTTTCTCCTCTTCAATTTTTTTTTTTATAATTGTTTCATTTAATTTTGTAGAATTTTCCATTTATGCCCCCCAACTCCCCCCCCCCCCCCACCAACCGCTTTTGAAAGTTGATTTGTTGTGACTTGTTCAGCCAAGCCCAAGTTGTGTGACTAGAGATAAAAATAAATATTTAAAAAAAACAATGTCATATATCACTTATCTTAAACTATTATGAAATCTTGTTCTAATTATTAAGCGTAAATATTTTTTATTCGATTATTGTTTAAAAAATTCATTTTTTTCTGTAAATTTAAATACGATTGTTAATAAATTTAATTATATTGTTTGATAAATATAAACCCAATGTATAGGTACGTTAGGGGGGCTAGGTTAGCCTCTGCTGGGCTGGTAGTCCGAGGTTCGATTCCCTCCTGACCCTCGATTTATTCACGCACGAGTTGAATAAATCTGAATACGTTGTCCTTCGGAGAGGATGTTAATCCGTCGGTTCCGAGCATGTACAATGTCAGGTATTCGTTAAAGATACCTATTCGAAATGCACTTGAGTTAGGCAAAATTTAAAGATTCCCACTATAGAAACACCGATGAAACAAAACTCCGGTGAACGGCTGACGTTATCACTAAAAAAAAACAATAAAAAAAATAATAATGGCTATTTTTGGTAAAATATTAATTTGATCTACTAAACAGCATTATCTGATTTGTGCTTACATACTTTAGGATAATTATACATATATTCTAAGGATTTTAGGATTGAATTATACAAAATTTAGGACTCTCAATGTAGAATCTGTAGAATCAACGACCAAACAAAAAGCTGGTTGTGGTTGTTTGTTTTAATTTTAAAACTTACTGTAAAAGTTATTTTTTAAACTTAACATAATAATGACTTTTTTTTTTAAATTCTTTATTGAAACATGCTTCACACAAGGTATTACATGTATTATTTTTTATAATGACATTAATAATTATTGCCTAAATAAATCGGAGCACGTCCTCTGTTGGTCTCTTAGCCTGTACAATGTCAGGTACTCGTTAAAGATCCCTACTCGAAATACACTTGAGTTTGGGCAAAATTTAGGACTTCCAATGTAGAATCTGTAGAATCAACGATCAAACAAAAAAACCGGTTGTTTGTTTTGTTTTTAAAACTTACTCTACAAGTTTCTGCGGGGGGCTGCGAGTGGGTTGCGGGGGTGTTGCGGGGGGGCTGCGAGTGGGTTGCGGGGAGTTGCGAGGGGTTGCGGGGGGTTTCGGTGGGTTGCGGGGGGATTGCGGGGGGGGGGGGGGGTTGACTACAGGAGAAGTCAGAGAAAGGTCAGAAGTGTCTATTGCACCTACTGAACCTATTCCAAAGAAGAAAAAAAAGCAATAAACTATTTATCAAGTCATCTCAACATGACTCAGCATGACTGGCATACTTTTAAAGGTTTCGGGGGGGGGGGGGGGGGGAGATCTTTAGGATTGAATTACTGCTTCATTTTATTTCATCATTATCAAAACATAGCTATAAAGAAAAAAAAATAAAAAAAACATGTCGTTAGGTTTCATTTTGTAATGATCACCTAAAAAAAAACGTTGTTTGTATTATAGCACCATACCTATAAGTTTTTCTACCTTTTTAGCATTGTTCTAATTGTGGAATGTGTGGCTCATTTATTATTTGGTACCCATTTTAGTAATGGGTGAGCGAGCTAGATTATTTGTTGATTCTACATTGTGAGTCCTAAATTTTGCATAACTCAAGTGTATTTAGAGTAAGGGATGTTTAACGAGTACCTGACATCATGTAGGCTCGAGACCGACGGCTTAACTTTCTCGAACCATAGAGGGCGCTATGTATATATGTATAGTTAGACTGAAGTAGCAATTCCATTTAGGTTTTTAGGACAGTGGGAGTCCTAAGCTTTGCATAACTCAAGTGTATTTAGAGTTAGGGATGTTTAACGAGTACCTGACATCATATAGGCTCGGGACCGACGGCTTAACTTTCTAGAACCATAGAGGGCGCTATGTATTTATAGTTAGACTGAAGTAGCAATTCCATTTAGGTTTTAGGACAGTGGGAGTCCTAAGCTTTGCATAACTCAAGTGTATTTAGAGTAAGGGATGTTTAACAAGTACCTGACATCATATAGGCTCGAGACCGACGGCTTAACTTTCTTGAACCATAGAGGGCGCCATGTATTTATAGTTAGACTGAAATAACAGTTCCATTTAGGTTTTAGGACAGTGGGAGTCCTAAGCTTTGCATAACTCAAGTGTATTTAGAGTTAGGGATGTTTAACGAGTACCTGACATCATATAGGCTCGGGACCGACGGCTTAACTTTCTAGAACCATAGAGGGCGCTATGTATTTATAGTTAGACTGAAGTAGCAATTCCATTTAGGTTTTAGGACAGTGGGAGTCCTAAGCTTTGCATAACTCAAGTGTATTTAGAGTAAGGGATGTTTAACAAGTACCTGACATCATATAGGCTCGAGACCGACGGCTTAACTTTCTTGAACCATAGAGGGCGCCATGTATTTATAGTTAGACTGAAATAACAGTTCCATTTAGTTTTTAGGACAGTGGGAGTCCTAAGTTTTGCATAACTCAAGTGTATTTAGAGTAAGGGATGTTTAACAAGTACCTGACATCATATAGGCTCGAGACCGACGGGTTAACTTTCTTGAACCATAGAGGGCGCCATGTATTTATAGTTAGACTGAAATAACAGTTCCATTTAGTTTTTAGGACAGTGGGAGTCCTAAGTTTTGCATAACTCAAGTGTATTTAGAGTAAGGGATGTTTAACAAGTACCTGACATCATATAGGCTCGGGACCGACGGCTTAACTTTCTCGAACCATAGAGGGCGCCATGTATTTATAGTTAGACTGAAATAACAGTTCCATTTAGTTTTTAGGACAGTGGGAGTCCTAAGTTTTGCATAACTCAAGTGTATTTAGAGTAAGGGATGTTTAACAAGTACCTGACATCATATAGGCTCGAGACCGACGGCTTAACTTTCTAGAACCATAGAGGGCGCTATGTATTTATAGTTAGACTGAAATAACAGTTCCATTTAGTTTTTAGGACAGTGGGAGTCCTAAGTTTTGCATAACTCAAGTGTATTTAGAGTAAGGGATCTTTAACAAGTACCTGACATCATATAGGCTCGAGACCGACGGCTTAACTTTCTCGATCCATAGAGGGCGCTATGTATATATAGTTAGACTGAAATAACAGTTCCATTTAGTTTTTAGGACAGTGGGAGTCCTAAGCTTTGCATAACTCAAGTGTATTTAGAGTAAGGGATGTTTAACAAGTACCTGACATCATATAGGCTCGAGACCGATGGCTTGACTTTCTCGATCCATAGAGGGCGCTATGTATTTATAGTTAGACTGAAGTAGCAATTCCATTTAGTTTTTAGGACAGTGGGAGACCTAAGTTTTGCATAACTCAAGTGTATTTAGAGTAGGGTTCTTTAACAAGTACCTGATATCATATAGGCTCGAGACCGACGGCTTAACTTTCTAGAACCATAGAGGGCGCTATGTATTTATAGTTAGACTGAAGTAGCAATTCCATTTAGGTTTTAGGACAGTGGGAGTCCTAAGCTTTGCATAACTCAAGTGTATTTAGAGTAGGGTTCTTTAACAAGTACCTGACATCATATAGGCTCGAGACCGACGGCTTAACTTTCTCGAACCATAGAGGGCGCTATGTATTTATAGTTAGACTGAAGTAGCAATTCCATTTAGGTTTTAGGACAGTGGGAGTCCTAAGCTTTGCATAACTCAAGTGTATTTAGAGTAGGGTTCTTTAACAAGTACCTGACATCATATAGGCTCGAGACCGACGGCTTAACTTTCTCGAACCATAGAGGGCGCCATGTATTTATAGTTAGACTGAAGTAGCAATTCCATTTAGGTTTTAGGACAGTGGGAGTCCTAAGCTTTGCATAACTCAAGTGTATTTAGAGTAGGGTTCTTTAACAAGTACCTGACATCATATAGGCTCGAGACCGACGGCTTAACTTTCTCGAACCATAGAGGGCGCTATGTATTTATAGTTAGACTGAAGTAGCAATTCCATTTAGGTTTTAGGACAGTGGGAGTCCTAAGCTTTGCATAACTCAAGTGTATTTAGAGTAGGGTTCTTTAACAAGTACCTGACATCATATAGGCTCGAGACCGACGGCTTAACTTTCTCGAACCATAGAGGGCGCTATGTATTTATAGTTAGACTGAAGTAGCAATTCCATTTAGGTTTTAGGACAGTGGGAGTCCTAAGCTTTGCATAACTCAAGTGTATTTAGAGTAGGGTTCTTTAACAAGTACCTGACATCATATAGGCTCGAGACCGACGGCTTAACTTTCTCGAACCATAGAGGGCGCTATGTATTTATAGTTAGACTGAAGTAGCAATTCCATTTAGGTTTTAGGACAGTGGGAGTCCTAAGTTTGCATAACTCAAGTGTATTTAGAGTAGGGTTCTTTAACAAGTACCTGACATCATATAGGCTCGAGACCGACGGCTTAACTTTCTCGAACCATAGAGGGCGCTATGTATTATATAGTTAGACTGAAGTAGCAGTTCCATTTAGTTTTAGGACAGTGGGAGTCCTAAGTTTGCATAACTCAAGTGTATTTAGAGTAGGGTTCTTTAACAAGTACTGACATCATATAGGCTCGAGACCAACGGCTTAACTTTCTCGAACCATAGAGGGCGCTATGTATTTATAGTTAGACTGAAGTAGCAGTTCCATTTAGTTAGACAGTGGGAGTCCTAAAGTTTTGCATAACTCAAGTGTATTTAGAGTAAGGGATTCTTTAACAAGTACTTGACATTCATATAGGCTCGAGACCGACGGCTTAACTTTCTCGAACCATAGAGGGCGCTATGTATTTATAGTTAGACTGAAGTAGCAATTCCATTTAGGTTTTAGGACAGTGGGAGTCCTAAGTTTTGCATAACTCAAGTGTATTTAGAGTAGGGTTCTTTAACAAGTAGCTGACATCATATAGGCTCGAGACCGACGGCTTAACTTTCTAGAACCATAGAGGGCGCTATGTATTTATAGTTAGACTGAAGTAGCAGTTCCATTTAACTGTACAGTGGGAGTCCTAAATTTTTGCATAAAACAAGTGCATTTAGAGTAAGGATCTTGAACGAGTACTTGACATTATATAGGCTCGGGACCGATGGCTTAACTTTCTCGAACTATAGAGGGTGCTATGTATATATAGTTAGACTGAAATAGCAGTTCCATTTAACTGTACAGTGGGAGTCCTAAATTTTTGCATAACTCAAGTGTATTTAGAGTAAGGGATGTTTAACTTGTACTTGATATTGTTAAGGCTAAAGGACCAATGGTTAAACGTCCACATTGACGGATGACGTGCACTAATTTGTTCACCTTCCTTGTGAATAAATCGAGGTTCAGGTGGGTATCGAACCGTGGACCTATAACTGAAATAACGATAGATATATAGATAATAGTAATGATACTTATGTGTATATCAATTTTTACATAAACTGAATTGTGTGGAGTTTAATTCTATTACTTTTCCATTATACGAGTAATTATACATCACAGAATAACTAATTATATAAATAGAGAATGTACAAATTAATACCCCCAGATTGGGGGTAGCTGTCGGTCCCGAGCCTGTACGATGTCAGGTAATAACTCGGCAATGATGACTCCCTTTCCGTAAAGTAGACAATATTCTTGTAGTCAATTTCGACAATTTGCTAGTAACTAAGTAGACATGTTATTCATTAATAGCGACTAAAAATTTTAATCCATGTATATTATTATTATTACCACTGAGGTTAGTATGATTTATATTATTAATATGGCAAACCGTCATACCTCGTAGGATGATCTTGGAGTCGTTGGAGCGCTTTCGGACGTTGTCCACCTTCGATCGCAACAAACCTACAGAGCTGTTATATAGCTTAAAAACATATAAATAATAATAATATATAAATAATAATATAAAGTTTATAACAGCTCAGTAGGTTTGTTGCGACCGAAGATGGACAACTTCCGAAAGCGCTCCAACGACTCCAAGATCATCTTACAAGTTATGACGGTTTGCTGTATTAATAATATAAACAATTTTCATGATTGCCTAGCTTTTTCAAATATCACCCTCCATGATTTGTTTAAGTTTTTAACTGAAATATTTTTTCTTTTCAGGCAAACTGGTTCAAAGCAGCGCAGTACTGCAGGTACCACGGAATGCACTTAGCCAGCATATCCAGTCAAGAGGAAAACGACAAACTCGAAGAACAAATAAAAAGCTTCGGTACGTAGTCAAACAAAACCTTTTTACAAATATTAGTAATATGTACTTCTACTTATTATATAACATATAGGTATATATATATATATATATAAAATAAATTCAAAACGAAGGAAACACACAGAAAGACACAGACATAACTCACATCGATATTTCGACCATCGTCATCATCAGGAGGTGTGAAGAGCGAAGAGCGAAGAGTCCCGCAGGAAGACAGGGCAGCGACTGATGACGACGATGGTGGAAATATCGATGTGAGTTATGTCTGTGTCTTTCTGTGTGTTTCCTTCGTTTTGAATTTATTTTATTTAAAAAAGTCCGCTGGACCGTTTCTTTTAATTGTATATATATATATATAAATTTCACATAAACACGAGAAATAACAATCAATGATCAAACCACAATAAGAAATGGGAAAACAAGACTAACGTCTTTCAACCGTAACAAGCGGTCTTCGTCAGAGTCAAAAACCCAACTGAGATTTGGAGTTGGGTTTTTGACTCTGACGAAAACCGCTTGTTACGGTTGAAAAATCTTAGTCTTGTTTTCCCATTTCTTATTGTGGTCTGATCATATATATATATATACACTTTTTCGATGAAAATACGATCCGAAATGGACAATTACAGTTCAATGTACATAAAGAAACATAGAGAAATTAAAAACACACACTTACAGTCTCTAATTTTTGGTTGAACCGTCTCCAGGAGAGATAAGAGAGGGAAACCAACCGTCTCTGAACCAGTGCGCTTGGTTTCTTCTCTTATCTCTCCTGAACACGGTTTAACCAAAAATTAAAGACTGTAGGGTGTGTTTTTAATTTCTCTATGCTTCTTTTTATGTACATTGAACTATATATATATATATATATATATAGTCATCATCAAAGATATTTAAAAATAAAAACGTTTAATCCAAATCATAAATTTCAGCCATTTAAAAAAAAATAGTTTTGAAAACTTTAAAATAAATTTATTTTTAATTTGCAAATATTACAGTTGAAAAAACACAAAAAAACTTACTTGGATATTTTGATATCTGCCGTCTTTAGAAGGATGAAGTCTTCATTTTGATGGGGTAGTCTCGGCTTTTGCAAAATTAGTGCCAAATAAGGAAAGAACCAAAACTGTCTGCCTCCTAGAAAACCACAAAATATAAATACGTGAATGTACGAGTATGTGAGTTTTAAACTGTTGTTATTGTTTAACTGATAGGTCATATATTCTCTTATGCAGGGGTTCATAACCTGCGACTCGGCACATAAGATAGGAAGTTAAGATTCATTAGTTCCATACGTACATATTATTTATTTTATAAAAAAAAATAAAAAATAAAAATCATTTTGAATCGATTAACGAGAATTGAGCACTGTTTCTATCTCTCAGCTAATTGTACTGACTTTTCAGTACTTTAAACTTTTAACAACTTGTCAGTATTTTAAAAGGGTGTAAAGTGCAGAAAAAAAAACAAATGTTCAGATAGGGATGTTTGGAGAAACAAAGGAGTAAAGTAAGAAAGAGTAAAAAACTATCCACTAACTGTCAACCCTCTTAGAAGAGGCTATTGCCCTCGTTAACACTGAGTCAAGTTTGAACAAACCATTACTAAAGTTTATAATATTTTATCTATTATATTTAATTAGAGACGATTCAATAATATTTTTTAACAACATTGATTTTTCATAGGTAATAAATTTAGCTCCTGTCCAATCAATATGATGATTTTCATTGTTTATATGCAAGAATAAGGCACTACTTTTTTTCCTGTCTACTTACGTTGTATTAGTGTTGTTTTACACGTGTCTTTAATTATTTACCACATTGATCGATATAAATCTTATGGTAGTTTTTGTACAGAATTTTATAAATACCACCGGACTCCAGATCCCTAGGAGTGTTTTTAATTAACATACTATAATAGTAGACCACATGACCGCGAATACGACATCTTTACTGTACAGAAGAACTTAATATCTGACATGAATTACTGACATTCCAAGTTATAGTAGCACAGTAATCAAGCAGTAGAAGGCCTCTAGTATGGAACTGCTAGTTACGACGTACACTATAGTGCGCGGATATATTCGTTGGTCGTTGGTGATACTAGCAAACGTACCCGTCTTTGACGGAGTCACAAATTCGATTATACATGGTATTACAAAATATCATTAGAAATTATAGAATAGTAGAAAATACCATTATTAGTTCAGTGTTAACCAAATACCTCTGTATACACTACATCGCCTACACCACACAGGACATCGCCCTGGGTCACGGGGCATTATGGGGGATTAAGGCAGGGTAGTTGGACTCACCTACTACCTGGCTAATCAGGTAACCAGATTAAATGTTGGGGGGGGGGGGGGGGGGGGCGCAGGTTAAACACTGTCACGCGTTCATTCAAACTAGATAGTTGTTGTTGAAATCCACACATTATTTTTCTTTATAAAATAATTTGTAATGTAATACATAGTTTTTCTGTTTCAAAATTTGCCTATGAAAAAAGATTTTAAATATATTAATATTGCCAGTGTTGTACTTGTGTAAGTACATTGTAAAAAAACTTTGTTTTTATAGTTAGACTCCATCTTTTTTTCTTTTTTATTATTCTGTCATTGTTATCCTAATACTCAAGATTGTATTTAATTTTTCATAGTGTACTTCTTTTGTTTGTGTTTTTAAAAAAAAAAATGTAAGTATTAAAATTCTTGTTTTCCTCTGTTTGTAGGCGTTTGGAAAAAGATTTTAAATAAAATCGAAACGTCGGCAATGAGAGTTTGAATTGAAAGTGGAAGAAACTGACCGCATCCCGATCTATCATTTTTTAGTTGTATATCTGTCACACGGTCGAGAAGTTATGTGTGTTTATATATATATATATATATATATATATATATATATACCCCCTATCGCCCTGTCTTCCTGCGGGACTCTTCGCTCTTCGCACCTCCTGATGACGACGATTGTCGAAATATCGATGTGAGTTATGTCTGTGTCTTTCTGTGTGTTTCCTTCGTTTTTTATTTTATTGTATATATATATATATAAACCTTTTCGATAAAAATACGATACCGAATGAACAAATAAAGTTCAATTTAGATGATGAAACATAAAGAAATTAGAATGTAAATTTCTAATGAATTAGAAATTAGAAACACAAACTTACACTCTATAATTTTTGGTTTGAACTGTCTTTAGGATAGATAAGAAAGGGAAGCCAAGTGCAAAAAAATTCTCAAAAAAAAGTTTCTAAATCTAGAAAAACTTCGAAACTTGCATAATACACTTATTCAGTCAAATAGTTGATATATTATTGAATTTTGTTATATATTATGTGAATATGGAATATATTTTGTAATATGTTTATAAGATGACTTAGTGCCTTTTACATAGTAGTTGATCAAGAGAGAAATGTTGACTCATTTAAATAATTAAAGGGTTGGAGGTGGTCACTAACGAAGTCGTTTGTCGACGAAAGCCAGATATGAATAGATCTGATTGACCTAATGACGGGATGGATGACTCAGCTTACAAGACAACCTTGTCTAGCCAAACAACAAGTCATCAAACTTATTCAATTACAATTTTTTTTTTTGTCAAGTCATGATATTTTAAAGGTAACAAGAAAAGACGATAAAATACATAGAAAATAGAATCTCATTGTACGAGTTTAATTCGTTCCCAGACCCGAAATCGTATTGCGATTTACTCGTAATACGAAAATATTTTTCTCGTTGAAATTAATATGAAAATAAATAATCTGTTCCATTCCCAAAATGCCTGTTTTTATGTTTACCTTTTAAACAGAAAAGGTGCAATTCAAAAATATAAGCAATACTGTAAATGTAATTTGAATAATATTATGTAAACAATACATGCAAGCAAGAAATAATCATGTTTTATTAATCCACTAAACTTATAACGGAGACGAACAAGGTGTGAGGAAGACGGTCGCTGGTATATGAATTTTTACTCGTAAGAAACCAAAATTCTTATGAATGACTGCTCGTAAAGCGAATTGCTCTTGCAACGAGGCACTCGTACTAAAGAGGTTCTTACGAATGGCTGCTCGTAAAGCGAATTGTTCGTATAACGAGGAACTCGTACTTAAGAGGTTCTTACGAATGGCTACTCGTAAAATGAATAGTTCGTACAATGTGGCACTCGTACTAAGAGGTTATTACAAATGGCTGCTCGTAAAGTGAATTGTCCATACAACGAGGCACTCGTACTAAGAGGTTCTATTGTACTTTGATAAATCAATAAAAAAATAATATGGCAAAATTTGATTTACGAGCAGCCATTCATAAGAACCTCTTAGGTACGAGTGCCTCGTTGTACGAGCAATTCTCTTTTCGAGTAGCCATTCATACCTCTTAGGTACGAGTGCCTCGTTTTACGAACAATTCGGCCCCACAATGGAACACACATACTCCGAACATTGGCCCTTTGTGAAACCACACAATGAACATGCCTGTTTTGGTATTATTTAGCGCTCCCAGCTTATTCAGCCATATCGCTGAAAACAACAACAAAACAGACTGATGCCTTTTTTTATGTGAAAGCTATTTTGCCGCATTTAGAGCAGCAAGCTCTAGACTAGGATAGAGGCAAACAAAACCTTCGAGATACGCCCGAGGTGGACCACGCGGAGGCGAGCTTCCACGACCCTACATCACAAAAATAAAATCTTATAACCATTTATTAAAAGCAAAGAACCGAAGTATTCAACATGATATGGACATTAGCCAACATGAAGACCACTTGGGGGCAATACTGTTGTCCTCTTGCATCTTCCTATAGCATAGACGAATCAATGAACATGCCTACATTAGTAGTCCTAAATTTTGACTAACTGAAATGTATTTAGAGTAGGGATCTATAAAGTGTACCTAAAAAGGATTAACATCCTCTCCAAGGGACGATATGCTCAGATTTATTCAACTCCCACGTATTGGGTATTTCAGTGGTTAGAGGTGGTTAGATGTGATTAGAGGTGGTTAGAGGTTTTATTATTTAGTCTAAGTTATTGTTACTTATTTATTAAATTAGTTTTAAGTCTGCCCTAGGGGGAATATCTCAGTACCCCTAGGAATTTTAGTCTAAAGTTATTTTTATTTATTTATTTATTTAGTCCTAAGTTTGCCTTAGGGAGAATATCTCAGTACCCCTAGGAATTTTAGCCTAAAGTTAATTTTATTTATTTATTTATTTATTTAGTTCTAAGTTTGCCTTAGGGAGAATATCTCAGTACCCCTAGGAATTTTAGTCTAAAGTTATTTTTAATTATTTATTTATTTAGTTCTAACTTTGCCTTAGGGAGAATATCTCAGTACCCCTAGGGATTTTAGCCTAAAGTTAATTTTTAGTTATTTATTTTATTTATATGCTGTCTGTGTCTATGCATGTCTATTTATTTGTCCCTTGTCCTTTTTATGTTAGTTTTAATCTATATCCTCGAGGGAATATGTCTAAGTACCTCTTGGTCAAGATCCGTACTTCTTGTTTTAGTATCTTTATATTAGTTTTTACTACCTTAGCCTTAAGCTCGCCCTAGGGGGAATATCCTAGTACCCCTAGGAACACTAGATTTAAGCTCCTTATTGTTAGTTAGTTTGTAACTTAGTTTTAAGTCTGAGTGTTACTCTAGTCATAATAGACTATTTATTAGTCTTCTGAGTGATGTCGGTCGTGGTAGCCCGCCTCCGCGAGGTCCACCTTGGGCACACTGGGACGAGCCTTCTGTTTCCTTTGGGAACAGTTATCTCTTGCTCAGTGTGGCTAAAGGGTTCCACGTAAAAAAACATCGGCCTGGTCTGCTTTATTGCGTGGTGTGGTCGAAAGGAACATGCCAATAAATCAAACAAGGTTAGAGGTTTTGCAGTGCGTATTGAACCCTAGGACCAACCAGTCCTAAGACGAGCTCAGTTATCACTAAGCAAACCTAGCGTCTATAAAATCACCTTAAAATACTCAATACACGGGTTAAAAATAAAACAGAACAATTTAAAAATAAATTCCCTCAGGGCACGTTTATTTCTCGTGAGGAAACCATAAAGAAAAAGTGAAAAAAAAACCCTACTCGAGTGACTTCATATACCTTGTTTACTTTATAACAGTAAATATCTCGATATAAAGCATAAAACGAGATTATAATATTTTAAAATGATTTAACCAAAGAGAAAATCAGATTCCAGATTTTTTTTTTTTTTTTTTTTGGTTCTTAAACATTTTTATCTGAAACACGTTTCTCTCTGTGTCGTGATCTGAAAACTAAAAATCTCTGAAAAATAAAAAAAAAAACTCTAAACGGATAAATCGACGTTAGTCATTCGTTTATATTTTGACATTCACCTGTCACTGATGTAAGTGGTCTTGCTAAACTCGTTTTATATTTTTTTTTTCAGTTTACGATATTTTTCTGTTGGTTTGCACTTTATTCCAGTTATTTAAATTAAGCATATCCATCCATATGATGCAAATAGTTTAAAACTCCTATAATTACATGTTTTCACATTTAAAACAGAACGCTTTCTGTTTTAAGGGGCAGACAATTTGACTCATTTGTTATTTGGCACCCATTTTTAGCTCTGAGTGAACTAAATTACAGGTTTAATAGTAATACAGTGATACATCGATTTCTGAATGTATTGACATACGAATATTTTTATATATGATGTAAATTTCTAACCCAAATTTGTCTCCATATACGATGATTTCCTCTAGTTACTATGTACGACTAAATTACAGGATTAATAGTAATACAGTGATACATCGACTTACAAATGGACCAGCATACGAATATTTCTATATAAGATGTACATTTAGAAGCCAAATTCGTCTTGATATACGATGATTTTCTCGTGATATGATGTACGACTAAATTACAGGATTAATAGTAATACAGTGATACATCGACTTACAAATGGACCAGCATACGAATATTTCTATATAGGATGTACATTTCGAACCCAAATTCTTCTCCATATACGATGATTTCCTCTAGTTACTATGTACGACTAAATTACAGGATTAATAGTAATACAGTGATACATCGACTTACAAATGGACCAGCATACGAATATTTCTATATAGGATGTACATTTCGAACCCAAATTTGTCTCGATATACGATGATTTCCTCTAGTTACTATGTACGACTAAATTACAGGATTAATAGTAATACAGTGATACATCGACTTACAAATGGACCAGCATACGAATATTTCTATATAGGATGTACATTTAGAAGCCAAATTCGTCTTGATATACGATGATTTTCTCGTGATATGATGTACGACTAAATTACAGGATTAATAGTAATACAGTGATACATCGACTTACAAATGGACCAGCATACGAATATTTCTATATAGGATGTACATTTCGAACCCAAATTTGTCTCGATATACGATGATTTCCTCTAGTTACTATGTACGACTAAATTACAGGTTTAATAGTAATACAGTGATACATCGACTTACAAATGGACCAGCATACGAATATTTCTATATAAGATGTACATTTAGAAGCCAAATTCGTCTTGATATACGATGATTTTCTCGTGATATGATGTACGACTAAATTACAGGATTAATAGTAATACAGTGATACATCGACTTACGAATGGACCAGCATACGAATATTTCTATATAGGATGTACATTTAGAAGCCAAATTCGTCTTAATATACGATGATTTTCTCGTGATATGATGTACGACTAAATTACAGGATTAATAGTAATACAGTGATACATCGACTTACGAATGTACCGACATACGAATATTCCGATATACCATATACATTTTGAATATAAATTCGTCTCGATATACGATGATTTTCTCGAGATACGATGTACAATTAAATTACAGGATTAATAGTAATACAGTGATACATTGATATACGTAAGTACTGACATACAAATATTTCGATATACGATATAAATTTCGAACCCAAATTTGTCTGGATATATGAAAATTTGTTCAAGATACGATGTACGTTGAAGCGTTGGTTGGTGATCATAATGAAACTAGGAAAGAACTAAGGAAGATCAAGGTAAAAATTAGAAAAAAAAATAAATATCCTAACCAAATTTAAAAAAAGAAATGCGTATCTGTAGAAATGTTTCGAACATAATAAAAAGAATTGAAGTGAAACAAAAAAAAAAAGCTGCATGAAATAAGTGAAAGAGAGGAAGGTCAAGGTGAAACTTCGAAAGAAAAGTAAAAAAAAACGTAAAAATAAAAAAAGACCTCTCTCTCTCTCTCTTCAAACATAGTAAGCTACGTTTCGTTTTTCGTTAAGAGAAGGATAACATTTAAAACAAGAAAAAAATAAATAAGCTAAGTTATGTAGTGTAAATTCGTGTTACGATACGCTCCACATCTCATCGTATCCACCTCTACCTCTATACCAGGCATGGGCAACCTGCGGCCCGCGGCCATATGCGGCCCAGTACATGTTTTTCTCCTGCCCTCGGAGATTATCAAAAATTCTATCTAAATATTAACAATTCTTTTGCTTTTTACTCATTAGCAAAAGCTCACCCAGACTTTTGGAAGGAAATTACAACATTTTTGTATATATATATATATATATATATATATATGTGTGTGTTGTGTGTGTGTGTGTGTGTATGTGTTGAGAGAGAGAGAAAGAGAGAGAGAGAGAGCTCTATAGCAACAAATGTTTTAGTTTTTTCTTATATGTCACACTAATTTTTTGCAGATTGTGTTGTGATAATTGTTTACCATCATACAAATGTTTACACTAACAAAACTCTGTACTATATATATATATATATATATATATATATATAACTTTAAATTACACAAAGCACGACACAGAAAAAAGAATAAAGAGAACAATTACATATATATATATATATATATATATATATATATAAATCATAAGTTCTTCTTATATCCTCATAGTGAGGATATATACATATAAAAAGATTTCACATAAACACGTAAAATATCAATCAATGATCAAACCACAATAAGAAATGGGAAAACAAGACTAAGATATTTCAACCGTAACAAGCGGTCTTCGTCAGAGTCAAAAACCCAACTGACAACGATTTCAGTTGTAGACTGTAGTCTGAATGAACACGTGACGCTGAACTGAACAGAACAGTTCAGTGTCACGTGTTCATTCAGACTACAGTTCTTGTTAAAATCCACATACTATTTTTCTTTGTAAAATAATTTGTAATGTAATACTTAGTTTTTCTGTTTCAAAATTTATACTTCTGGCCTATAAAAAAGGTTTTAAATAAAGACCGAAACGTTGGCAATAAGAGTTTAATTTGAACCTGAAGAACTGACCGAGTCCCGATAAACTATAATTTTGTATACGAGTATATATATATATAAAATAAATTCAAAACGAAGGGAACACACAGAAATAACTCACATCGATATTTCGACCATCGTCGTCATCAGGAGGTGTGAAGAGCGAAGAGTCCCGCAGGAAGACAGGGCGGTACTCTTCCTGCGGGACTCTTCGCTCTTCGCTCTTCACACCTCCTGATGACGACGATGGTCGAAATATCGATGTGAGTTATGTCTGTGTCTTTCTGTGTGTTTCCTTCGTTTTGAATTTATTTTATTTAAAAAAGTCCGCTGGACCATTGCTTTTAATTGTATATATATATATATATATATATATATATATATATATATATATATATATATATACTCATTAAAGATCTTGCCAACATTAAGTTTAGTATGTTTCCTACATACCTTTTCAAGGTTTCGAATGCTACCTTTCCATCTCTGTGGTACCATATAAATTAACTCACGATTTTTTTATCTTTCATTGTATTTTTCATATTACATTTCCGACGTTTCGGTCGGTGAGTTAATTTATATGGTACCACAGAGATGGAAAGATAGCATTCGAAACCTTGAAAAGGTATGTAGGAAACATACTAAACTTAATGTTGGCAAGATCTTTAATGAGGTATGTTTAAAAGAAGGTCTGCTCCCAAAGTATACCAAAATATATATATATATTATATATATATATATATATATGATCAAACCACAATAAGAAATGGGAAAACAAGACTAAGATCTTAGTCTTGTTTTCCCATTTCTTATTGTGGATTGATCATTGATTGTTATTTCACGTGTTTATGTGAAATCTTTATAAATATACATCATGGTTTGTTTTCTTGACCCAATATTTATATATGTTTTTTTTTTTTTTTTTTTTTGGAGGGTTGAGGTTCAACCCTCAACCCTCAAAAAAATTACATATATATATATATATCCAGTTTACTTTCGTCTTCTAGCCACTCAACATCCTTACCTGAGGACGACGAAATATAAAAGAGTCGAAATATTGAATGTGTTCCTGATTGGTATTCTAAAAATATTTAAATTTAAATTGCATTTAAATGTTTTGTGTTGTATACGTTGATTAAGGTATTTCAAGTATTGTTGGCGGGCCGGATTCGGCCGCTGGGCCGTAGTTTTGGTGACCACTGGCATAAAGAGCAGTAAAGAGACATATATGATTTATAATACAGCATGCATACAATGATGATATTGTAGGCAGTCAAAGTCAAAACAGAATTGAAGCGAGCTATTTGACAATAGTGATCATTTATCAGAGTACCCTTGGCTGGCAGACACCAGAGAAGACTGGTTTAGCAGAACAAGGGCAGAACAAGTTGTGTCTCAAGGCCGATAGGAATAATAGACGGCTCGCTTCTCTTGTCCTGTTCATTCAATGCCGGGAGGAGTCTTGCCTAATCATTACAATAGTAGACCATGACGATTGCCTTGTGACCAGACATTCATCTAATTTAAAATAAATTCAATCATCTTATTAACCCTTCAACAATTCTTAACTCGCTATATTATTAACAGTCATGGATATGACATTTCAGACCAAAACACTAACAAAACTCCCTACTATATATATATATATATATATTCGTAAATTTTGGTAGCAGTCTTTCTTTGACACACACATTATTGAAAATGACACCAAATTTAGCAGATACCTGTTTTTTAACAAGTTTCTCAATTTTTCTAAATAATACTCTAGTTATGTCATACACACACTAAATTTGGTGTCATTTTCAATAATATATATATATATATATATATACATATAGTTCCATATAGACAAAGAAACATAGAGAAATCAAAAGAACACACTTACAGTCTCTAATTTTCGGTTTGAACCGTCTTCAGGAGAGATAAGAGAGGGAAACTAAGAGCACTGGTTCAGAGACGGTTGGAGACCAACAGTTGGTTTCTTTGTCTATATTGAACTATATTTGTCCGTTTTAGATCGTATTTCCAACGAAAAAGTATATATATATATATATATATATTAGGTCTGTTCTCTAATCGGGGTTCGGTCAAATCTTCCAGGACAAAAAATCAAAACACAGTCTAGTCGAAGGTTTTGTCCGGTTAACATTGTTGTTCCTTTAAATAATGTAAATTTCATGTTCTTAGTTAAAAAATTCTTACTTCTGCCTATGAAAAAAGGTTTTAAATAAAACCGAAACGTTCGCAACGAGAGTTGACCGAACCCCGATTAGAGAACACACCTATTCTATCAAACGGTCGATATATTATTGAATCTGTTATATATATATATATATATATATAAAATGATTACACATAAACATGTGAAACAACAATCAATGATCAAACCACAATAAGAAATGGGAAAACAAGACTAAGATCTTTCAACCGTAACAAGCGGTCTTCGTCAGAGTCGGTTGGGTTTTTGACTCTGACGAAGACCGCTTATTACGGTTGAAAGATCTTAGTCTTGTTTTCCCATTTCTTATTGTGGTTTGATCATATATATATATATATATATATATATATATATATATATATATTATAATATTAATATATATATATTAGTTGGCTTTCGTCTTCTAGCCACTCGACTTCCTTTCCTGAAAACGGCCATTAAAAGGGTCGAAATATTGAATCTGAGTCCTGATTTTTGTTGTTCATTCGTGTTTTTCAAAGTTTTTAACCCATTAGGAAATCAGTTTAAACTATAAATAAACGACGCTACTTTGTTCACAACTATTTACGTTGTATTCCTGTTGTTTAATACGCGTTTTCCATTACCAGTTTGACCTATGTATATTTTATGTCAACTTATTCAGGGAATAATATCAATACTGGTATATTTCAGTTTCTTTGGTGAAAGTTTAACAAATTATTTATGTTTTCGCCATTAGAAAAAAACTATATTCAAGTCATGACTTCAAGCATGTCTTCTAAATGACTCATCATATGGTAAAACTATGACATTTGACATTAAGCGGGTTCCTGATACTGCATTGAAGATCGTTTCTTTTTATTTAAAACCTTTTAAAGTTTTGTCGATATAAGAAGACAAATATTTCAATAAAAGCGCGATAGAAGTTTTTTATTCCTACGGAACATAAATGATCAGTTAAATTACATTAGTAAGAAATAAAAACAAATCAATTTATTCATTATTCATCCTTCATAATGACGTTCTTTAATTTATTAATTAAATCTGTATAAATATGAACTAGACTACCCGTGACCCGTGTCACTAGAAATTATAACAACAGGTATTGAAATAAATTCACTAAACAAGATTGAAAGGCAGTATTTTAATTGTAATTAAGGCACTAAAACAGATTCTTATATGGCCCAAGCTTTTGATATAGTATTCTTAACATGATTCAAGATATATACACAGTAAGTATATTTAGCAAAATAAAAATCATTTAAAAGTAAAAAAAAAGCATTTATTTCATCATATAAATAAATAAAACATCAATTCAAGTTATGTTCACAATGAAATATATTTAAAGCAAACAAAACTTGTAAATTGAAATATTCAATTTATTTACCTAACACAAAATAACATTAATGAAAGGAATGTGTCTTTATAATATTATGGTAACTTAGAACATTCGTATTTTATCTGACAGTTGTGTTCAAGTGTGTTTCTAAAATTATTCATTTTATTACCTCTAATGTAGTAGTTTATTATATATTTGTTACATTTATTTATAATACGTTTGCGTATTATCCGATGTTGGTAAAACTATGACATTTGACATTAAACGGGTTCCTGTTACAGCATTGAAGATCGTTTCTTTTTATTTAGCACCTTTTAAAGGTTTGTCGATATAAAAAGGTAAATATTTCAATAAAAGCGCGATAGAAGTTTTTTATTCCAACGGAATGAAAAAATTTAATTTTTTTTTTAATTTAATAAAATTTAAAAATTTTATTCCTACGCTGATTGTCATCGGCGAGCACGCAAACCTCTGGGCTACTCTTGTTCCATGCCTTGATTTTATTGCCAGTCTTTATATTTTGCAAATTTTAAATTACTTTTTGTTTGTTATATTTATAATATAATACATTTGCACTACTGTCATCGACGAGCACGCAAGCCAGTGGGCTACCCTGGCCCCAATTTAGGGAATATAGCGATAATTTTCTTTTATTTAACATTATTCAGGTAATAAATATTATATATTTAATTTCAGGTCTCTATCTCCACAGGAAATAGGCGAACGAACAAACAAACAAACAAACAACAAACTTACGAAATTTATATATGGTTGCCTGAAATTTTACCAATGGGTTCAAAACCCTTTCTAACCAATTATATCAGGCATTTTTTATAATACCTTATCAACCTAACTCATAAGTAATTGATTGGGGAATTTATTTTGATCGTTTTAATCAATTCGTCCATATAAGGCAAAGAGGAACATTTATATAGAAATCTTGTAGTTAATTCGGGTATATTTTTCAAACTGCTTTTTTTCACTTTTTTGATTAAAAGAACCTCTCTAAAGGATTCGAACTTAACTATAATAAAAATGTTGTTTTTTTACTGAACAGTTCAGTGTCATGTGTTCATTCAGACTACAGTTGTTGTTAAAATCCACGTACTATTTTCCTTTGTAAAATAATTTGTAATGTAATACTTAGTTTTTCTCTTTCAAAATTTATACTTCTGCCTATGAAAAAGGTTTTAAATAAAAACCGAAACGTTGGCAATGAGAGTTTAATTTGAACCTGAAAAACTGACAGAGTCCCGATAAACTATAGTTTTGTATATATAAATATATATATATATTCTTCTCAACGCGAGTACTTCGCACTTCTTCCCGATGACGACGGATGTCGAAATATCGAAGTGAGTTTTGTTGTGTCTTTCTGTGTTCTTTTCTATGTGTTAAAGTGTATATATATATATATATATATGTATTATATATATATATATATATAAAGATTTCACATAAACACGTGAAATAACAATCAATGATCAAACCACAATCAGAAATGGAAAAACAAGACTAAGATCTTTCAACCATAAGAAACGGTCTTCATCAGAGTCAAAAACTCAACTGACTCTGACGAAGACTGCTTGTTACGGTTGAAAGATCTTAGTCTTGTTTTCCCATTTCTTATTGTGGTTTGATCATTGATTGTTATTTCACGTTTTTGTGTGAAATTTTATATATATATATATATTTTGTAAACAGAAAGAAACAAGAATGAAAAACATTCACTAGGACTCACTTTCAATATTTCGGCCTTTTTAACGGTAACTCTCAGGAATAGAAGTTCCATGGAAGTTCAAACCTATTAAAGTAATGAATGC
Organism: Hermatobates lingyangjiaoensis; assembly: GCA_026182355.1. NCBI lineage: Eukaryota > Metazoa > Arthropoda > Insecta > Hemiptera > Hermatobatidae > Hermatobates > Hermatobates lingyangjiaoensis. Next base: position 69,617 of record JAPFBL010000575.1, read on the forward strand.
ACAAATCAGTAATATATTATAATTATTAAATAACATATAATTATTGAAACGAAACTAATAAAATGAATACATACTTGTTTTATGTTCAGTATTATATGTTAAAAAAAAAAAAGAAAACGAGTGTGACTTAGTGATAAAGTAGGAAATAAAACTGCCGGCTTAGGAAAGTGACTGGACAGCTTTCTCTTGACATGGAGACACCTGTTTCTTGGGCGATCTTTTTGAACCTTTTCCTCATTCCAGAGGCATCTGTGCTGCTGTTTGCGGCGGCCTTGAGAACTTAATTTACCAAATAACCAGTTGATATTAAACTATGTTCAGTTTAATAACCGCTTCGTCAAGCGGTTTTTGACGAAGACCGCTTGTTACGGTTGAAAGATCTTAGTCTTGTTTTCCCATTTCTTATTGTGGTTTGATCATATATATATATACTTTTTCGTTGGAAATACGATCCAAAACGGACAAATATAGTTCAATATAAACAAAGAAACATAGAGAAATCAAAAGAACACACTTACAGTCTCTAATTTTCGGTTTGAACCGTCTTCAGGAGAGATAAGAGAGGGAAACCAAGCGCACTTGGTTTCGTCTCTAATTCGAAAATTAGAGTTTGTAAGTGCGTTCTTTTGATTTCTCTATGTTTCTTTGTCTATATTGAACTATATATATATATATAAAGATTTCACATAAACACGTGAAACAACAATCAATGATCAAACCACAATAAGAAATGGGAAAACAAGACTAAGATCTTTCAACCATAACAAGCGGTCCTCGTCAGAGTCAAAAACCCAACTGAGGGTTTTTGACTCTGACGAGGACCGCTTGTTACGTTTGAAAGATCTTAGTCTTGTTTTCCCATTTCTTATTGTGGTTTGATCATATATATATATATATATATATATATCATGAATATATCTTATTGCTTGTAAATTTTATTGACCGAGCTCAATGCGTTGATCGCCAATATATTATTATTGATAGATCGCATGACATTAAATAAGTTAACATCAGTCCGGATGATATACACGTCCGTTGAATTCTGATTCTTTTTTGTTTGATTCTTAGATCACTGTACAACAGCAAAAACTTGCTCAAAGTGCAGTAAAGCTAATAAGCTAGTCATTAAGTTGCCTCCTTTCTGTTTATTTGTAATTTTGTGTTCTTTTATCATTAAGAACGTTGGTATAAACTGTATTGGGTAAGAAGAGAAAAAAAAAGTATTACATTTATATAAAATCCTGCTATAAGTATAGCAGGTGATCTCTCAGTCTAGGATAAACAAACAGTTTTTATAGCGTTATTGCTCTTTTCTGTAATTGAAGCATCATGATTTTGTTTTTTATTAATTGCTAATTTTTTGTTTCATTTTTGGTCAAATTTTCATTATTTTTTAATGAGCCGTTTAGCGTCAAAAAAACATTTTCTGAAAACAGATATCGTACTTTAACGTCCCTTTAGCGAATGTAATTTTGAAAAAAAATATCTCAACTCATTTTCCACATAATGTTCTATTTTTAGGCAGAGTTTCATTTTGATCCGTCAAACAGTATGGCTAGTATCGCTTTCACAAGGTTTGAGATTGAATTATAAATCAAAATTTTTACATTTTATTAAAAAAAAAACATTTTCCGTTGTTTTAAAATTTTGAATATCTTTTCGTTTGTTGCATTAGTAACCTCAAAGATAATGTCAAAATTTCAAAACTCTTGGGTTATCAGTTTAGGAGAAATAAATGTTTTCTAAAAAACAGTTTTTGGCAAAAAAAGTGACTTTCCCATCATGCATAATTGTTCCCAAACAATAGGGATCTTCTACGCTATGGGGACCATTTTTGTTTAAAATATCAACTTGATTCGTCAAAGATTCTGGACCGTAGCGTGGTAACAAGCAATGCTAACACACTCACCCACCCACTCATCGAAAAAACTCCATAAAACGACTTCTGGGACCTCAAAATATGTAATTCCGTCAAAATCTCGATAACGATTTTTTCACGATCACTATACTTTACTTATAGTGAAGTAAAAATGTTCACAAAGAAAAAAAAACTGATAAAAACACAAAAAAAAGGTTCACGACGATATTTCGACATTCGTCGTCATCAGGCAGAAGTAATAATATTATATAAAATGTTAAGAAAATGTTTTTTATAATGAAATGTTATATATATCATGATAAATTGTAATAATCGTGAATATATTTCTAAATAAATGAAGTTGGTAGATCATTGTGAGTTGTTGACTTCATAAGTAGCTAATGAAGGTGTCAGCACCCCTGGTGTAAAGCTTTTCTGCAAGTATTTATTTTTAATTCAGATGATTTAAAATGAGCTTCTTAATGATGACATTTAAAAAACTAACTACTCCTCATTATAAGCTGATGTTTCATTAAAAAATTTTTTTGACATTTTCAAAGCTAAAAACGATTTATTGAAAACATAATTAGTGAAAACAAATATCAAACAACAGAAAACAAAAACAAAATAAGCAACAAACAATAAATAAAGTAAAAACAAAAAACAAAAATAGACAGTGTACTTCTTTGTTGTTTTGTTGATTAATTGTGTTTTTTTTTCTGTTGGTTGATATTCTGTTTTAACTAACTATGTTTTCAATTTATTGTTTTTAGCCTTGAAAATGTCAAACAATTGTTTAATGAAACATCAGCTTATAATCAAGAGTAATTAATCTTTGGACCAAATCCTCAAAAAAACTTATTTTGAATTTTAAGAATCAGTGGTCGAGAATTTATATCAATTTTAATCATATTTATTTGTATCTTGCACATAGAGGGTACCGCCCGATAAAATTATTGAAAATAATTGCGATACGTAATACTCAATGAACACATCACTCTACGTCATTACTCAATGAACATATCACTCAGTGTCATTACTCAATGAACACATCATTCTACGTCATTACTCAATGAACACATCACTCTACGTCATTACTCAATGAACATATCACTCAGTGTCATTACTCAATGAACACATCATTCTACGTCATTACTCAATGAACACATCACTCAGTGTCATTACTCAATGAACACATCAGTCTACGTCATTACTCAATGAACACATCACTCAGTGTCATTACTCAATGAACATATCACTCTACGTCATTACTCAATGAACACATCACTCTACGTCATTACTCAATGAACATATCACTCAGTGTCATTACTCAATGAACACATCATTCTACGTCATTACTCAATGAACATATCACTCAGTGTCATTACTCAATGAACACATCATTCTACGTCATTACTCAATGAACATATCACTCACTGTCATTACTCAATGAACACATCACTCTACGTCATTACTCAATGAACACATCACTCTAGTGTCATTACTCAATGAACACTATCATTCTAGTGTCATTACTCAATGAACACATCACTTCTACGTCATTACTCAATGAACATATCACTCAGTGTCATTACTCAATGAACACATCATTCTACGTCATTACTCAATGAACACATCACTCAGTGTCATTACTCAATGAACACATCAGTCTACGTCATTACTCAATGAACACATCACTCTAGTGTCATTACTCAATGAACATATCACTCTACGTCATTACTCAATGAACACATCACTCTACGTCATTACTCAATGAACATATCACTCAGTGTCATTACTCAATGAACACATCATTCTACGTCATTACTCAATGAACATATCACTCAGTGTCATTACTCAATGAACACATCATTCTACGTCATTACTCAATGAACACATCACTCAGTGTCATTACTCAATGAACACATCAGTCTACGTCATTACTCAATGAACACATCACTCAGTGTCATTACTCAATGAACATATCACTCTACGTCATTACTCAATGAACACATCACTCTACGTCATTACTCAATGAACATATCACTCAGTGTCATTACTCAATGAACACCTATCAGCTCTACGTCATTACTCAATGAACATATCACTCAGTGTCATTACTCAATGAACACATCATTCTACGTCATTACTCAATGAACACATCACTCAGTGTCATTACTCAATGAACATATCACTCTACGTCATTACTCAATGAACACATCACTCTACGTCATTACTCAATGAACATATCACTCAGTGTCATTACTCAATGAACACATCATTCTACGTCATTACTCAATGAACACATCACTCAGTGTCATTACTCAATGAACACATCAGTTCTACGTCATTACTCAATGAACACATCACTCAGTGCATTACTCAATGAACAATCATCTACGTCATTACTCAATGAACACATCACTCTACGTCATTACTCAATGAACAATCACTCTACGTCATTACTCAATGAACACATCATCTCTACGTCATTACTCAATGAAACATCATCAGTCTCAGTTCATTACTCAATGAACACATCATTCTACGTCATTACTCAATGAACACATCACTCTACGTCATTACTCAATGAACACATCATTCTACGTCATTACTCAATGAACACATCACTCAGTGTCATTACTCAATGAACACATCACTCTACGTCATTACTCAATGAACACATCACTCTACGTCATTACTCAATGAACATATCACTCTAGTCATTACTCAATGAACACATCACTCTACGTCATTACTCAATGAACATATCACTCAGTGTCATTACTCAATGAACACATCACTCTACGTCATTACTCAATGAACATATCACTCAGTGTCATTACTCAATGAACACATCACTCTACGTCATTACTCAATGAACACATCACTCTACGTCATTACTCAATGAACATATCACTCAGTGTCATTACTCAATGAACACATCACTCTACGTCATTACTCAATGAACAATCACTCAGTGTCATTACTCAATGAACACATCATCTACGTCATTACTCAATGAACACATCACTCAGTGTCATTACTCAATGAACACATCACTCTACGTCATTACTCAATGAACACATCACTCTACGTCATTACTCAATGAACATATCACTCACTGTCATTACTCAATGAACACATCACTCTACGTCATTACTCAATGAACATATCACTCAGTGTCATTACTCAATGAACACATCATTCTACGTCATTACTCAATGAACATATCACTCAGTGTCATTACTCAATGAACACATCATTCTACGTCATTACTCAATGAACACATCACTCAGTGTCATTACTCAATGAACATATCACTCTACGTCATTACTCAATGAACACATCACTCTACGTCATTACTCAATGAACATATCACTCAGTGTCATTACTCAATGAACACATCATTCTACGTCATTACTCAATGAACACATCAGTCTGCGTTATTACTCAATGAACACATCACTCTACGTCATTACTCAATGAACATATCACTCAGTGTCATTACTCAATGAACACATCATTCTACGTCATTACTCAATGAACACATCAGTCTGCGTTATTACTCAATGAACATATCACTCAGTGTCATTACTCAATGAACACATCACTCTACGTCATTACTCAATGAACACATCAGTCTATGTCATTACTCAATGAACACATCAGTCTACGTCATTACTCAATGAACACATCAGTCTATGTCATTACTCAATGAACACATCACTCTACGTCATTACTCAATGAACACACCAGTCTATGTCATTACTCAATGAACACATCAGTCTACGTCATTACTCAATGAACACATCAGTCTGCGTTATTACTCAAAGAACACATCACTCTATTTAATTACTCAATGAACACATCAGTCTATGTCATTACTCAATGAACACATCAGTCTGCGTTATTACTCAATGAACACATCAGTCTACGTCATTACACAATGAACACATCAGTCTATGTCATTACTCAATGAACACATCAGTCTACGTCATTACTCAATGAACACATCAGTCTGCGTTATTACTCAATGAACACATCAGTCTGCGTTATTACTCAATGAACATATCAGTCTACGTCATTACTCAATGAACACATCAGTCTGCGTTATTACTCAATGAACACATCAGTCTGCGTTATTACTCAATGAACACATCAGTCTGCGTTATTACTCAAAGAACACATCACTCTATTTAATTACTCAATGAACACATCAGTCTATGTCATTACTCAATGAACACATCAGTCTGCGTTATTACTCAATGGACACATCAGTCTACGTCATTACTCAATGAACACATCAGTCTATGTCATTACTCAATGAACACATCAGTCTGCTTTATTACTCAATGAACACATCACTCTATTTAATTACTCAATGAACACATGAAATATTCAACTGAACATGTGTTTTCAAGTACCATTGTGATAATGTTTACTCATGGAATGCTTATTGTCATATATCACTAATTTCATGCTCCTCCCTTATGTTTGACTATTATAATTACTAAATCACATAACTAGTTGACCAGGCGAAATTCGTGCCTCCTAACATTGAGTGAATGTTATGTTAACTTTAGCTAAACTTAGTTTGTTATTCAATTATTAATATAATAGCTAACCCCGATAGACGCTACATAGCCTACCTTACCTATAAACTATTCAAATCGAACAGGAATAAAAACACAAATAAATAAAAAATTCTGGAGTGGCCTACACTCAACTTTACTATAAGTAAACACATAATATCAAACTTGTTAACAATCAATTGATGTTTTGTTTGATTAGTTAAAGAGTAAGTTCGACAATTCATCACTTTAACATAACTTTATCATCGAAGGGTTGACTTTTGTGAGTCCCTCAGCCTTCTATAACAGAAAAAAAAAATAATAAAAATGGTCAGATTCAGGGTTCAATACTCACTCTGGCCCTCGATTTATTGACGCGGGAGGTGAAAAAAACTGAGTATGTCGTCTCTCGGAGAGGACGTTAAGCAGTCAATCCCGAGTTCAGAGGTTCAATACCCACTCTGGCCCTCGATTTATTGACGCGGGAGGTGAAAAAAACTGAGTATGTCGTCTCTCGGAGAGGACGTTAAGCAGTCAATCCCGAGTTCAGAGGTTCAATACCTACTCTGAACCTCGATTTATTGACGCGGGAGGTGAAAAAAACTGAGGACGTCATCTCTCGGAGAGAACGTTAAGCAGTCAATCCCGAGTTCAGAGGTTCAATACCCACTCTGAACCCCGATTTATTGACGCGGGAGGTGAAAAAAACTGAGTACGTCGTCTCTCCGAGAGGACGTTAAGCAGTCAATTCCAAGTTCAGAGGTTCAATACCCACTCTGAACCTCGATTTATTGACGCGGAAGGTGAAAAAAACTGAGGACGTCATCTCTCGGAGAGAACGTTAAGCCGTCAATCCCGAGTTCAGAGGTTCAATACCCACTCTGAACCCCGATTTATTGACGCGGGAGGTGAAAAAAACTTAGGACGTCGTCTCTCGGAGAGGACGTTAAGCCGTCAATCCCGAGTTCAGAGGTTCAATACCCACTCTGAACCTCGATTTATTAACTTGTGATGTAAATAAATCTGACCACGTCATCCCTTAAAGAGTGAGCGAACGTTAAAATGTGGATTCTTTAGCCTTTACGATTTACGATTTACGATGCCAGGTACTTGTTATTTATCCTTATTCTAAATACACTTCAGTTAGGCAAAATTTACGACTCCCAATGTAGAATCAATGGGAGATGCAATATTCCATTGAGGAATCAGCATCAAAGGGATGACTTTCTCACTCTCTCAGCCCTGAACAACAACAACAACAAAATGTATTTTTCGTTTTTTTTCCTTCATTGGATATATAATTGAGGAATTTCATATATAACCTAAATAGGTAGAATGTATTAAAGTCTTGTCCGTAAATTAGGCTAGTTTAAGTATGTTCAAGGACGATTTATTTCAAGAGATCAAGGTAAGCATAATATTACTGAATGGGAGGGTCCAACTTAAAAGGTTGTATTCTATTAACTTTCAAATTAAGTAGCAAATGACGTAGCGGAATACTATATCACAATGTGGCATGAGAAAAAGGAAACAGGTCTGAAATGTTTCCTTACAGGAGATAGCTTTGGTGATTTGATAATGTGTTGCATACTTCATGGTGAATATAGCTGGCTAGGAAGCAGTTAGCATACTGTAATCATACTGTATACTGCATGATGACTGTTTTACACACCTGTCATCATACAGGTTGTAATGTCATCAAGACATGCTATTGCCAACAGAATCCTCAACTATGCTTTACATACGAGTAATCCCTCGTATACAGTAATCCCTCGCTAGTTCGCGGTTCAGTTTTCAGCGGGTTCTGTGTTTCGCGAGGTTCTGAAATGTTCGATATAAAATTCAAAAATATATATATAAAAAAAATATTCAACTGTAATTGCAGTAAGAAATAAAAAAAAAATACAACTCGTAATGAAAAATTATAGTAGTTAGTATTAGAGAAGAAAATATACAGGATTCTTCTTGTACGATAGAGAAAGTCATCAAACAACCAGTGACTTGCTGGGTCAAAATATATTCTACAGTATTAAATTAAAGGTTATTAAAAAATATTCAATAAAGACTAAAAATTAATGAAAAATATTAAAACATAATCAATTGTAACAAGAGAATAATAGAAATATCAAAAAATAGAAGTTAATAAAAAAAAATAACCAAAGATGTTTCCTTAAATCTGATTGGCTAATTCATATCGCCCAACTTCCTGTTTAACACGCTACGCCCTTCTGAATCTACGCACTACACATTATGAAAATTACTATATATTATTTTTTTTTCATTTTTACTTACAACACAGCATAGTATTCAGTAAGGTCAGGATTCTCTCTCTGTTGGAAAGGTCGTTGTTTGAGCTTTAGAGGCTTTTATAAAGGCGAGTCTATTATTCGCGGGTTTTCGCTTTTCGCGGGTGTCTTCGGTCCCTATTACCCGCGAAAAGTGAGGGATTACTGTATATGAGTGCATTCTCAAACACGTAGTACTTGAAGATTTCCAGACTATCATCCTAAACCAGAGGTTGAAATAATAAATTGCTAATTGTATGTCACAAATTTTTTTTGTAATTAGTCGTTTAACGTTAAAAAAAATTTGAAATAATAAAATTTACCATAATGCCCCTTTCTTTGTTAATGTAATTTAAAAAAAATTAATGTTTGAAAAAAACAAACATACATCGCTGATTTGTGATAACAAATCTCACATTGAATCAAACCACCCACGCTGATTTTTAACCTCAGTGCATTCCATTACGATGCTAACTATAATCACAGCATTCATCCAAGTGTGGTTATTACATGACGTCTATTCATTCAGATATTATACTAATAATTAAAGACTTCTTTAAGTTTAGTTATAACAATATTTCACAATAAACACGTGAAATAACAATAAACGTTCAAACTACAAACATCCAAACCGTAACAAACGGTCTCCGTCAAAGTTAAATCCTAACAGACTCTGACGAAGAGTTTGGATTTGATATTGACGAAGACTGTTTGTTACGGTTGAAAGATCTTTGTCTTTTTTCTGATTTTTTTTTATTGCCGTTTAGCTAAAAGTTAAAAGGACATTTATTGGCTTTTAGGCGGTAAGAAGTTTTGCCTAGTCAGCTAGTTATATATATAAACGGTCGATACTTTATATTACTTGATACTTTTGTCACGAGGGCAATAGCCTCTTCAAAGAGGGTTGACAGCAAGCGGATAGTTTTTTACTCTTTCTTACTGTACTCCTTTGTTTCCCCAAACATCCCTTTCTGGACATTAGTCCTTTCCTGCACTTTCACCCTTTTAAAATACCACTCTTCCCTCCAACTCTTCTCAACTCCTCACCAGATAATTTCTGCATCTAGTGTTTCAGTTGGTTTTTTTTGTGACTCTGACGAAGACCGCTTGTTACGGTTGAAAGATCTTAGTCTTGTTTTTCCATTTCTTATTCTGGTTTGATCATTATTATGTATATACAAAACTAAAGTTTATCGCGACTCGGTCAGTTCTTCAGGTTCAAATAAAACTCTCATTGCCATTGTTTCGGTCTTTATTTATTTTTTATTTATTTAACAAGCGGTCTTCGTCAGAGTCAAAAACCCAACTCTGAGTTTAGTTTTTTCAGTTGGGTTTTTTGACTCTGACGAAAACCGCTTGTTACGATTGAAAGATCTTAATCTTGTTTTTCCATTTCTTATTGTGGTTTGATCATTATTATGTATATACAAAACTAAAGTTTATCGGGACTCGGTCAGTTCATCAGGCTCTTCTGTCTTTATTTAACAAGCTGTCTTCGTCAGAGTCAAAAACCCAACTCTGAGTTTAGTTTTTTCAGTTGGGTTTTTGACTCTAACGATAACCGCTTGTTACGGTTGAAAGATCTTAATCTTGTTTTTCCATTTCTTATTGTGGTTTGATCATTATTATGTATATACAAAACTAAAGTTTATCGGGACTCGGTCAGTTCTTCAGGTTCTTCGGTCTTTATTTAACAAGCGGTCTTCGTCAGAGTCAAAAACCCAACTGAGTTTAGTTTTTTCAGTTGGGTTTTTGACTCTGACGAAGACCGCTTGTTACGGTTGAAAGATCTTAGTCTTGTTTTTCCATTTCTTATTGTGGTTTTGATCATTATTATGTATATACAAAACTAAAGTTTATCGGGACTCGATCAGTTCTTCAGGTTCAAATAAAACTCTCATTGCCATCGTTTCGGTCTTTATTTAACAAGCGGTCTTCGTCAGAGTCAAAAACCCAACTCTGAGTTTAGTTTTTTCAGTTGGGTTTTTGACTCTGACGAAGACCGCTTGTTACGGTTGAAAGATCTTAGTCTTATTTTCCCATTTCTTATTGTGGTTTGATCATTGTTAGTTACATATATATGATAACATTTTGAATATAAATCACTTGTCTGCGTCATTTTTCTCCACTTCTCCCTTCCCCCCTCCCACTCCCTACATTAACACAGGTGATGATGTATTTTCATCAGATATGTGTTTGATGAAGATATGAAGATGATAATGTGGTATTTGACCCCCCCCCCCCCCCCCCCAGTCATCACCATGGGTTGTGCCCATGCTATAAATATTGCACAGAAGCGATAAGTATATAGCAAGGGAAAAGGAAGTTTTTTGAGGGTTGGGTTTCAAGGGCTCCTCCCTAAGTGATATTGGGATGTAGCTTTGGCGTTTGGGGGGGGGGGGGGGGGGGGGGGGGGGTGGTAAAGGATGGAAGATATTTATCGTTTTACCTCTTTTCTACCCCCACCCCACCCCCCCAAACCTATTCCCCCTCTACCCCCACTCCTCCTACTTCCCTCTGACATATTGCCACTCCTAGTTTTCATCCCAGACTCTGCCTCTAACCCCCATTGCTTTTACATCTATCATTCCTTCAAAAAAAAAAAAAAAAAAAAAAAAATTAAACTAAACTCCAAAAATTATCTATACAACGAAAAAAATGTCACTTGTTAAAAATTAAACTAAACATCAAAAATGATCCACACAACAACAAAAAAACATCTCATATTATCTATACTAAACGTGTTAAATAAAAAGTTATTGTTACTACTACGAGTACAAACCTTTATATATGTATATATAACTTTAAATTACACAAAGCATGACACAGAAAAAAGAATAAAAAGCACACTTACAGAATTCAATATTTCGAACTGTTGTTCGTCATCAGGAGTAGACTAGAAGAGAGGAAGAAGTGAGAGAGATCTCCCCATGTCGAAGAACAGAGCACGAATATATATATATATATATATATATATATATATATATATATATATATATATATATATATAAGTATATATATATGTATATATATATATATATACACAAAATAAGATTTCACAATAAATATGTGAGATAAAAAATTCAACGTTTAAATCATAGTTAGAAATCGGAAAAATAAACCGAACATTTTACAAGCAAAACAAGCGGTCTTTGTCAGAGTTCAGCTGATTATACAGTTGTACACAGTAAGTATATATGGATGTATGTATACAGATATACGAGTACATATTATTTAAATTTACAGCAGCTTCTGCGCTCAAAATTTCAGCAATGTTGACCTCGATCTTTAGGGCAATTTTTCTAAATATATATATGTATATATATATTCTCTTGATAAACGGAAAGACGATCCAAACTAAACGCAATTACAAAAATAACACAATTCAAAATTGAAGATAGGTAGCACACAAAGTAAAAACACACTTACAAACTCAAATTTTCGGACAATGCGTCTTCAGGAGGAAAGAGAAAGAGAGACCAAGCACGTTGTAGACGCAATGGTTAGACATACATATATATAGTTGTATATACTATAATATATACATACTAGACTACCTGGGACCCTTTGTGTCACTCAGAAATTATAACAATAGATATTGAAATTAATTCACTGAACATGATTGACAGGGATAATTTTAATTGTTGTTTCTTGTTATTAAGGCACGGAAACAGACTCTCATATGACCCAAGCTTTCGATATAGTGTTCTTAACATGATTCAAGATATTTATACAGTAAGTATATTTACCAAAACAAAAATCATTTATTTCATCATATAAATAAATAAATCACCAATTCAAGCTATATACACAATGAAATATATTTAAAACAAACAAAACTTGTAAATTGAAATATTCAATTTATTTACCTAACATAAAATAAACTTAATGAAAGGAATGTGTCTATATAATATTAGCTTAGAACATTCGTATTTTATCTGACAGTTGTGTTCAAGTTTGTTTCGAAAATTATTCATTTTTAACCTCTAACGCAGTAGTTTATTATATATTTGTTATATTTATTTATAACACACTTACACTATTGTCATCAGCGAGCACGCAAGCTTCTGGACTACTCTGGATCTACGCCTTTACTTTATTACCATTGTTTATATTATTCAAATTTTAAATTCAAATATTTTTTTGTTAAATTTATTTTTAATATATTTGTACTACTGTCGTTGGCGAGCACGTAAGCCAGTGGGCTACCCTGTCTCCATGCCTTAGTTTATTACCAGTTTTTATATTACGCAAATATTAAATTAATAAATTTTTTTTTTTTTACATTTATATATAATACATTTGCACTACTGACACCGGCGAGCACGGAAGACACTTGCTACCCTGGCTCCAATTTTGGGAATATAGAAATAATTTTCTTTTATTTAACATTATTCAGGTAATAAATAATATATATTTAATGTCAAGTCTCTATCTCCACGGCAAATGGGTGAACAAACAAAACAAACAAACTCACGAACTTTATAAATAGAGATATACAATATAGTTGTATTTAAATGCTATATATTTACAATATTTCACTTGTATAACGTGTTTAAACACGTGAAATAACTATCAATGATGAAACCACAATATGAAATGGGAAGAAAGACTTAAAATCTTTCAGCCATAAGAAGCGGTCTTCGTCTTAGTCAAAAACCCAACGAGCTGGATTTATCGTTGGGTTTTAAATTCTGACAAAGACCGCTTGTTATGGTTGAAAGATCTTAGACTTTATTTTCTCCCCATTTCATATAATGGTTTGGTCATATATAAATAATTCAAAAGTTAACTATAATTTTAAAAAAAACTTGCTTCTTGTTAAGTTTCTCTAAAATAATGTATTTTTAATAATATATGCTTTAAAAAATTACTGCATATAACTACTGCAAAATATTTACATATATAACTATAAATATTCACTTAATAAATGAAAAGGCGTTCCAAACTTGACTCAATAGGAGGTCAAAATCGAGTAACACACTGAAGTAAAAAAAGAATGGAAAAATAATGGAACCATGATCTATAACAGAGTTTCTCAACAATGACTGGTTATATACCCAGAAGTAGATTTTAGGTTACCTTAGATAAGGGAAGGGTTGTTACTATACAATAGACAAGATGTGAGAAAACCAGTTATAAGATGTTTGTAATTGATAAAAATTATCTAATAGTTAACTACTTACTATTTACTAATTATTTATAAATTCGCTAACTGAAATAAATTTAAAGTAGAAATATTTAACTAGTACCTGATATCGTAAAGGTTTGAAACCGGACTGAGGGATTGAGGTACTCAGGTTTGTTCACCTTAAGCGTGAAGAAATCGAGGGCAGAGTGAAACTTGAACCCGGGTTCTGTCTGTCTTGAGACGAGCATGCAAGCGACTGAGCTACTCTGGCACACCTGTTAAAAAAGAAATAAATTGTTAGTTGAAAAGTTTTTGATCATTCCAAAGATGATTAACATTTAAAGCTAATTTTATTACCACTTAATATCCAAGAGGAATAAAATTAACATTGAAAGCCAATTTATTACCGCTTGATATCCAAGAGGAAAAAAATTGACATTGAAAGCTAATTTATTACCGCTTGATATCCAAGAGGAAAAAAATTCTCCTTGAACGAATCAACAAAACCTACAAAGTAAAGTATCCTAATAATATAGAAGAAGAAGAACATCAAGTGTTCGAAACGCGTTGTTTAGTTTCTTGTAATAAACTTTTTTATGTGTGGAACTGAAGAAGAACATCAAGTGTTCGAAACGCGTTGTTTAGTTTCTTGTAATAAACTTTTTTATGTGTAACTGAAGAAGAACATCGAGTGTTCGAAACGCATTGTTTAGTTTCTTGTAATAAACTTTTTTGTGTGGAACTGAAGAAGAACATCAAGTGTTCGAAACGCGTTGTTTAGTTTCTTGTTATAAACTTTTTTGTGTGGAACTGAAGAAGAACATCAAGTATTCGAAACGCGTTGTTTAGTTTCTTGTAATAAACTTTTTTATGTGGAACTGAAGAAGAACATCAAGTGTTCGAAACGCGTTGTTTAGTTTCTTGTAATAAACTTTTTCTGTGTGGAACTGAAGAAGAACATCAAGTGTTCGAAACGCGTTGTTTAGTTTCTTGTTATAAACTTTTTTGTGTGGAACTGAAGAAGAACATCAAGTATTCGAAACGCGTTGTTTAGTTTCTTGTAATAAACTTTTTTATGTGGAACTGAAGAAGAACATCAAGTGTTCGAAACGCGTTGTTTAGTTTCTTGTAATAAACTTTTTCTGTGTGGAACTGAAGAAGAACATCAAGTGTTCGAAACGCGTTGTTTAGTTTCTTGTAATAAACTTTTTTGTGTGGAACTGAAGAAGAACATCAAGTGTTCGAAACGCGTTGTTTAGTTTCTTGTAATAAACTTTTTTGTGTGGAACTGAAGAAGAACATCAAGTGTTCGAAACGCGTTGTTTAGTTCTTTGTAATAAACTTTTTTATGTGGAACTGAAGAAGAACATCAAGTGTTCGAAACGCGTTGTTTAGTTCTTTGTAATAAACTTTTTTATGTGGAACTGAAGAAGAACATCAAGTGTTCGAAACGCGTTGTTTAGTTTCTTATAATAAACTTTTTTTGTTTTGGAGACTTAATACTTTTCCTAAAATTAGTTAGCTGTAATAAAAATTGAAATAAAATTAATCATGTTTAGCCATTTCTATTAAGTTATTATATCATAAAAAAAAAGGATTAAATAAACGTTTCAGTGGCTTAGTCATCAAGTTCTTTAATGACTAAGATAAAGAAAGCTGATTGGCTAAACGTTCGTTTATTCATGTCATCCTGTTCATATTTATTCGCTATTTTATGATTTGAAATCTTAATGAATCTATTTAAAAACAAACAAACTATCAAAAACCTTTTTTTTAATGATTCATACTACGCTAAACAATAAAATGTCACCACTAAAACTGTATACATTTCTTTTAAATAACGTATTTTATATTTAAATAGCTTGCCTTTTAATATTTTAATGAAAACATTAAAATGAATGCGTTATATTAAAATAAGTAAACTGATTCAAGTTTTTTTTTTTTTTTATAATAACTACAAATGTTTGTTGGAAATGAATTAGTGAAAGTTTGTTTTTTAAAAATAAACAAAGCTTGAGGTTTGAATATAAATATGGCTTGAATAATGATTTTGGAAAAATGTTTATTAAAAATGGTTGATTATCTTGAAACAATGATAAATATGATATTATTGTTGGAAAATATTAATGAGATAGAAATATTATTATACAAGCAAATGTCAATACACACAGAAATAACTAGCTTTGGTATTATGGGATTTAGAAATTGTGGAGGTGGATTATTCTGAACAATGTAGTGGTTATTAATAACTGCTTTAATAACATGATCCTCTCTGAATGTTGAAACTGTAACAATGCGATAATGTCGTATTTATAAGAGACAAGTATTTATTAATATTGTCTGACCATTAAAAGAGTGAGTGGGAGGGAGAGAGGAGAGATAGAGAGAGACAGACAGACAGACAGGGACAATGAAAGAGAGAGACATTGAGAGAGACAGAGACAGAGAGAGAGAGAGAGAGAGAGAGAGAGAGAGAGAGAGAGAGAGACAAAAAGATACAATCACAGAGAGAGAAACAGAAAAGATACAATGAGAGAGAGAGAGAGACAGAGACAGACAGACAGATAGATAGAGAGAGATAGAGAGAGAGAGAGAGAGAGAGAGAGAGAGAAACAGAAAAGATACAAATACAGAGAGAGAAACAGAAAAGATACAATGAGAGAGAGAGAGAGAGACAGACAGACAGATAGATAGATAGAGAGAGGGAGAGAGAGAGAGAGAGAGAAAGATACAATGACAGAGACAGAAACAGAAAAGATACAATGAGAGAGAGAGAGAGGAGAGAGAGAGAGAGAGAGAGAGAGAGACAATGAAAGAGAGAGACATTGAGAGAGACAGAGAGAGAGAGAGAGACAGAAAGATACAGAGAGAGATAGAGGAAGAGAGAGAAACAGAGAAACAGAGAGAGCGAGAGAGAGGCAGAGACAGAGACTAGAGACAGAGAGAGAAAGAGAGATGGAGAGAGAGAAAGAGAGATGGAGTGAGAGAAAGCGAGAATATATTATGATTATATTATATTATAATATAATATAATAAAAAATGTTTCTATTATATTATAAGGAAACAATTTTTAAAATAATTATAATTTATTTGCATTTATAATATGAATTATAAATTTTTGTCTTAGTGTAGTTATCATAGACTGCTCTAATTATCATAGTATCATAGACTGCTCATGAGCTATATCGACTTTAATAATATCATGGATTCGCATGTTTTCAGATCTCGAAAAAATATCTTGTTTTAAAATTGATAGTTTTTTGTGTTTTTTGGTTTTTTTTTGTCATTCAACATGTTCTAATTTATTGTATTAACATAATGTAAATTATATAATCTTGTAAACACTTCATAATTTGTTTCGTAATATTTTTTTTATTTCCACACCCTTAAAAATTCTCCTCCTTGGCACGTCCCCCCCCCCTTCCCCCTCCCTCGTTTGTGCGCCACTGGATTTATATATTTGATTTTTTAAATCCCTCTGAAATGAAAACTAAAGCAAAGTAATTAGTTTGAATGAATGAACTAGTGCAAAGTGATGAATGAAATGAACCTGACTCATCAAATGATATGCCTGTTTTCTGTCAAATTGCTTTAATAGTTGAATGAGTGTCACATTTCCAATTCATTAGATACGGTTTTGCTGCCAGACACCATGACTGGAATATTACTTGCTACATGAGAAGACTTTAATTGCTTGCTTATATTACAATGACAGCGTCGTTATTACAGCAAAGTCATTCAGACTTCAATTACAATCATATTTACGCTCTCATTATAAATGCTGATAATTAGCAGACAAATTGAAATATAACAATTAATTAAAATGATTATCAATCTGATTTGATATTGAATTGATTGTGTAGTTTAGTTGAACTTGGATGACTTAAGAATTTATTTTTATCAAAAATCACTTATATTTTGTTTTTTTATTTAGGCTTTTCGTTAAAAACGAAATCATTCTATTATAAAAAAAGAATAAGTATATAATAAATTGATATAAAGACAATGTATAGAGTGAAACACTGGTATTTTATTT
>JAPFBL010000575.1:92500-160000 GCA_026182355.1 Hermatobates lingyangjiaoensis
TTCCAATAAAAATAACAATGATGTATTCTTTGTTTTGGTATGAAACATCTGAAGATGATTATTAATAATCATCTTCATTGGTGATTATTTAGGCATGAAGCATCTGAAGATGGTTTTAATACAATCATAGTCCTTGACACTTATTTAGGCATGAAATATCTGATGATGGTCTTTAAATGATCTATTGATTATTTAGGCATGAAACATCTGAAGATGGTTATAATATAATCATAGTCATTGACGCTTATTTAGGCATGAAATATCTGAAGATGGTCTTAAAATAATCTATTGATTATTTAGGCATGAAACATCTGAAGATGGTTATAATATAATCATAGTCATTGACGCTTATTTAGGCATGAAATATCTGATGATGGTCTTTAAATAATCTATTGATTATTTAGGCATGAAACATCTGGAGATGGTTTTCCAATATTATAACGATGTTCTATTGATGACATAGGTATGACACATCTGAAGATGGCTTTCCAATAAAATAACTATGATCATTTTTTTTTAGGCATGAAACATCTGAAGATGATTTTACAAGAAAATAACAATAATCTATTGTTTTTTTTAGGTATGAAAACGGCGAAGAAGAACACTGCTTAGAACTTTGGAACAGAGACGGCAAAGGAATGCGATGGAACGACTCGGCTTGCTCCTTTGAAACATATTTCGTCTGCGAAGCTGTTCCCTGAACAACAACAACAACAACAACAACAACAACACACAAAAACAATCTTGTTCCATCACCACCATCTCGAGGACTTCATCGCCTCCTACCTCAAAATCACGTCGATTCAATTATCAAAACAACATTATTATTAAAATCCATCATCAAAAATAAAAAAGACTTGATGATTAAAAACTTGCCAAGTAAATATTTTTTTTTACGAGTAAACAAATTTATATAACTGTTCTTTTTATTTGTACAACACAAAAGAACAAACCAGTATGTTTACCGATTTAATAAAGAAATGTATTACTTGTTGCTAACTTAGCCATAACCGAACTACATAACTTGATCGATTCGATAATAAAAAAAAAAAATTATAAAAACAGATTTTAATTCTCTAAATTCTCTATCTTAATCATCAGTATATTTCAATCATCTTCACGACAGAATATTTATTATTTCTTTTTTTTTTTCAATTTTTCCTTATATGATATTTACATTTCTTTGTATTCATATTCCAAACCATTTTTTTCAATATATGAAATATATTAATAGTTCTTGTGTTTTATATTTCAATTTTTTTTAACAAATTGAAGCAAAATTTCAACTTTTTTAATTTTATAATTCGAATTTAGGGAAAATTTAAATTAAAGAATTAAATTTTTATAATTTAATTTTAAAAGTATTTCAATATATGATATTTCTCCCATTTGTGATATTTTATTGAATAATAAAATATTTATTTTAAAAATATTTAAATAAATAAATAAAAAGTTTTAAATTCAAAAGTTATACATTAATTCAAAAATTTTAATTTAATTGTTATTACGTTTTAATTGATCTTTTTGTTAGTTTTGACAAGACTTAAATAATAAAATTTAAATCATAACATTTAAACTTTTAATTTTAAAAAATCTCTGGCCGTTTATGAATATTTTAAATATATTATTTGTTATTCTGTCTTATAATTTAAATTTTTACGTGTTCAAATAATACATAATATTTAAATTATGCAATTAAATATACAATTTGAAATTTAACATTTAAACTTTAAAATTGTATAATTTAAATTTAAAAAATTTACTACAATTTTTCAATATTTGATATATTTAATTGTTAATATATTTTACATTAAACTTTAAATTACATACGATAATTTCAATTTAAAAATTCAGATTTTATAATTTAATTTAAAAAAATCTGCTGCAGTTTTTCTATATTTGATACATTTTAATTGTTAATGTGTTTTAATTTAAAACTGTAAATTAACACAATAATTTAAATTTTTAAATTTTATAATTTAATTTGAAAACATCTGCTGCAGTTTTTCTATATTTGAAATACATTAATTGTATTAATGGTTTTTTTTTGTTTTTATTGTGGAAGATGATTGAAATATATACTTAAAAAATTCAATAATTCAACAAAACTCAAAAAAAAAACTCAATTTATTTAAAATTAAAAGAAATTGAAATAAACCAATTTACGCATTGTATTGTTTTTTTAATATTTATATAGAAAAAAACTAAATAATGTTTTTTTATATTCTTATAAATTCAATGAAAATATTTTACTCATTGTAGGGTAAAAAAAGCTAATGAAATGGTTTTGACATATAAAAATTTAATCGTAGAAACAACACGTTTCGAACATGTAGTGTTCTTCTTCAGGCATTAACTAAAAAATACAATGTCATCAGAGAGTTATCTATAGTATACAGTAAATATAGTACAAAATACAAATAAAATAAAATAAGGAAGACAGTACGAACCTAAGGGTGAGTGTCTGTGGTACAACTGACTGGGAATAGGATGGACGTGGGTGAGGGTATGGGGTACATCTTTTCATATTGGAAGGCAGGTAATATTTACTTTGTACTATACATAACTCTCTGATAACATTGTATTTTTTAGTTAATGCCTGAAGAAAGAACACTACGTGTTCAAAACGCGTTGTTTATACTATTAAATTCTTATACCAGATTCAATAATATATCGACCGTTTGATAGAATAGGTGTGTTCTCTAATCGGGATTTGGTCAATTTTTAGAAAAAAAAATCAAACTCTCGTTGCCAACGTTTCGGTTTTGTTTAAAACCTTTTTCATAGGCAGAATTAAGAATTTTTTAACTAAGAAAATGAAATTTACATTATTTAACGCAGAAACTATCTTAACCGGACAGTCTAGTCGAAGGTTTTGTCCGGTTAAGATTGTTGTTCCGTTAAATAATGTAAATTTCATTTTTAGGTTAAAAAATTCTTATTTCTGCCTATGAAAAATGTTTTAAATAAAACCGAAACGTCTGCAACGAGAGTTTGATTTTTTTATCCCAGAAAATTGACGGAATCCCGATTAGAGAACACACCTATTAAATTTTTATATGTGGAGACCATTTCATTAGCTTTTTTACCCTACAATGAGTAAATACCACATAATAACTGATTGAACTACGTTAGAATTAGAAAAATATTTCACTTTTTTGATAGCTTTTTTACTTATTTTATAAAAGAAAAACTGTCAAAATAAAGAAATCGTTATAAACAAGAATAATAATAATATAAAGATTGTTCAATTCCATAAATACTCAATATTTTACCACAAATATATTATAACAACCAGCATAGTATTATCTCAAGCTCATTTTTTTTTACATAAAGTTTCTATTTTTCTGTTTCACTATTTTAACTTAAAAAGGACCCATTCTTTACACACTAAACTAAACAAGTTAGTGTTTAATGTTGAAAAAGTATGAACGTTAATACATAACTAATTTAAAATTGAAGAAAACTCTATTTAAAAAAAAAAATGTTGACTATGCTAATAACTAAATTCATAGTCAAAATTTGGTTATTTTTGACTATTAGTTATATACACCGAAATAATTATATATATATATATATGTATATACGTTTCACGGTGAATCACGAACACAGAAATAAGAAATAAACACACTTACTGTCTCTATTTTTTGGTCGAACCGTCATCAGGAGATAGGGACACCAAGCGCACTTGTGAAGCGACGGTTGGAGACCAATAGTATATATAATATATATATATATATATATATATATATATATATATATATAAAAGGAGTTTTGTTGCTGTTTTCTGTATGTTTTGGTCTGAAATGTCATTTTGAACCGTCTCCAACCGTCGCTTCACAAGTGCGCTTAGTGTCCCTATCTCAACTCTCTTGATGACGGTTCAGCCAAAAATTAGAGCAGTAAGTGTGTTTGTTCCTTAGTTCTGTGTTTTTGATTCACCGTGAAACGTTTGTTGTCCTTTTGGATCGTTTTCCCCTCTACAATATATATATATATTTGTTTCTTTCACTTCCAATCAAACTCTCATTGCTGACGTTTCGATTTTATTCAAAATCTTTTTCTAAGGTCTACAATATAAAGGAAATTAAGACAAGGAAATTATTCTAGTGTTTTGAATACATAACGTTTTAAGTAAAAAAATTTGTTTCATAGTTACCTGCTCACCAGCTGTACATAGATGGTTATTAATGATTGTTATTTGAATAGTTTAACCTTCCATATTGTTTTAGTAATGTAATTTGTAATAGTTTGGTCATTTTCAAACATTCCTACTTTTGTAAGTTCGTTGTAATTTTTTCTAGATAGGTTTCTTCTTTTTATTGCTATCCTAATACTCATGATTGTATTTAATTTTTCATGATATACTTCTTATTGTTTGTGTTAATAATGTAACTATTTAAGTTCTTAATTTCCTTTGTATTGTAGGCCTTTGAAAAAGATTTTGAATACAATCGAAACGTCGGCAATGAGAGTTTGATTGGAAGTGGAAGAAACTGACCGCATCCCGATTTATCCTTTTTAGTTATATATAGATATATATATTTGTGATATATACATTATATATATATATATATATATATATAATATACATATATATATATACACTTTTTGGATGAAAATACGATCCGAAATGGACAAATACAGTTCAATGTACATAAAGAAACGTAGATAAATTAAAAACACACACTTACAGTCTCTAATTTTCGGTTGAACCGTCTTCAGGAGAGAAAAGAAAGGGAAACCAAGCGCACTGGTACAGAGACGGTTGGAGACCAACAATTGTTGGTCCTGAAGACTCCTGAAGACGGTTCAACCGAAAATTAGAGACTGTAAGTGTGTGTTTTTAATTTCTCTACGTTTCTTTATGTACATTGAACTATATATATTATATAATATATATATATATATATATATATAATAACTTACATCGATATTTCGACCATCGTCGTCATCAGGAGGTGTGAAGAGGAAAGAGTCCCACAGGAAGGCAAGGTGGTGACTCATCTTCACATCGAAATATCGATGTGAGTTATGTCTGTGTCTTTCTGTGTGTTTTCTTCGTTTTGAATTTATTTTATATACATATATATGATCAAACCACAATAAGAAATGGGAAAACAAGACTAAGATCTTTCAACCGTAAGAAGCGGTCTTCGTCAGAGTCAAAAACCCCGTCAGTTGGGTTTTTGACTATGACGTAGACCGCTTGTTACGGTTGAAAGATCTTAGTCTTGTTTTCCCATTTCTTATTGTGGTTTGATCATTGATTGTTGTTTCACGTGTTTATGTTAAATCTTTTTATCGAAGAATAACATATATATATATATATATATATATATATATATATATTATATACTATATATATAGTTCTGTACATTTGGGATATATAACTATATGCAGAAAAATGACAATAAATAAACATGTGATGTAATCAATGAATTTTAAACCTCAAGAAAAAGGAAAACAATAGGGAAAAATGCTCTCTGAGGCCTTTCAATTTATATCATCAGAGAGAAAATAAAAAAATTCCTAGTTTTATTTTTACTTTGTTTGGTCTCTGATGACATAAATTGAAAGGCCTCAGAGGATTTATTCTATTGTTTTCTTTTTTCCATTATGGCTTAAACTTCATATATAGTCATATATCCAGAAAATATATTATTCGGTAAATTAATGACTCATAATTAATTCGTATGACTAAACAAAATTATAAAATAAAGCTGTATAATTTGTTCTTCTTTTTTTTTAAATATACAATTTTATTTTTAAAATCTAAAGAAGAGCAATTATTTTTACCAACTAAACAAAATTATTAATTTACTTGCTAATAACTTGTATATTTGAAGATTAGAGTCCTATTCTTCTAGTATTATACCCTGATTGTATAATATTTTCAAATTACAATAAAAAAAAACATGTTTTCTTCATGTGTTGACTTAAAAATGATATAAAAAAATATTTTCATTTGTAGTAATTTCATAAATGATTCTATCATAACGGGTTTTGTATTAATATTGTTAAAATATTAAACCCCAATATTATATATTACGATTTAGTATTGTTTTATATTTAGTATTATTTTTTATTTTAGTTAAAAAATATTTCGAAATTACATTACCATTGACTGTTTGTATTGTATTAATTTTTTTTTAAAATGTATATATATGATATATAATTGATCAATTCAAAAATATTATCACTTTTTTTAAAACCTAATTACATAGTTATTTAATAAAATATTACCCATGTATGACTAGTCATGGCATTTTAATATAAATTTTTATTTTATTTTTTTTTTTTTTGGATTGATTACATATGAAAAGAGCCAACTAATTCAATATAATAACGAAATTTATGATTAAATAAAATGGGAATTAATCAGGGGTTTTATTTGTAAAAAAAAGTTTTAAACAATATGGACATGGAAAACTTAATTTTCTGCAAAATACCATATAATTATATGTAAAAGTATAGACCGTCAAATAGAAACAAAATTAAATCACCATATTTCTTTGAATTCTCATTGAACATGTTTCGGTGTTACATCCACCATCTTCAGAAAAAAAAAGGAAACAATTAAAAACTACACATAGGTATTTAGATAATTATAATAGATACTTATTTAGATTTATATAGTAGGTATTTAGATTAATTTTGTTATGTGTAGTTTTAATTGTTTCTTTTTCTTTTGTTGAAGATGTTGGATGTAACACCGAAACATGTTCAATGAGAATTCAAATAAATATAGTGATTTAATTTTTAAGTTGAACCCTGAATTGAAGAAAAGATTACAAAGTTTAGAAAAATATTCGACGAAGTTAAATCAAGTGGATTTTTTTTTTTATAATTATTTGTTTGTTTAGCTTGTTTTTGAACTTTTATGTATTTATCCAATGTGAAAATAGTTTTCAAGCCCCAAATGATTCAGACCTACGCTATACCACTGTATCTGTAAAAAAACTTGATTTTTTTTTTCAAATTAAATTAATTAATTAAATTAAATTTATTTTTTCAAATTTAATTTTAACTACTTTTAATGAACTTACAAAACTGACAAATACATTAATCTCAATTGTTGTGTCGATTCCAAAGCCTTTTATATGTTTTTATTTTTTTTTTTTAATTTCTTATATCAGTTTTGTGTTTTTAAGTACCATTTTTTTTTATATGACGTTTCTAGTAATATAGTATAGTAATAATATAACAACTAAAATTGTATATTTATATTTTATAACATATATATGTAAAAAAAATTGTATATCTGTAAATAAACAAATATCTTCATGTTTTTTTTGTTTTCATTTCTTTAGTAACCTGTCATAACATACTGTAAAGACCTTAATTAAATTCTTGAGTTAGGCAACAATTTAAGACTACCAATGCAGAATGTTCATTGTGTCGGGGGATTTCAAACGTCTCCTCAGAAAAAAAATTTGTAATATGAAAACTAACAACGCGTCTCGAACTCTTAGTGCTCTTCTTCAAGTTTACGTCGAAATATATATATATATATATATTGAAAATGACACCAAATTTAGCTGATATCTGTTCCTTAACAAGTTTCTCAATTTTTCTAAATAACACTCTCGTTATTTCGTCTACACAATAAAGTACATCTCCTATGGTCGACATTTTCGAATGATCAACATTCATCATCAGGACTGAATAAGATCTAAGGTGAAATATCTGGTTTATTATTTACATGGAGAAAGTAGAAGGGGTTGTTTTCCATAAAGTTTAAGAAATGGTGGGCGTTAATCCTGTGGGGTGAGTGGCCTCTCGGCCTGAGTCGTTACCTGCAAAGGGTTCTGGGTGTGAACTAAACAGCTTCAAAATACGGCTACTGTTTTCGACCTGAATATTTAGGCATTTTCAATAATGTGTGTGTCAAAGCAGGACTGCTACCAAAATTTACGAATATATATATATATATATATATATATATATATACAAAACTAAAGTTTATCGGGACTCGGTCAGTTCTTCAGGTTCAAATTAAACTCTCATTTTGCCAACGTTTCGGTTTTTATTTAAAACCTTTTTAATAGGCAGAAGTATAATTTTTTGAAACAGAAAAACTAAGTATTACATTACAAATTACTTTACAAAGAAAAATAGTATGTGAATTTTAACAACAACTGTATTCTGAATGAACACGTGACACAGTTACACATGACACGTGAATGAGTGTCACGTGTTCATTCAGACTACAGTTGTTAAAATCCACATATTATTTTTCAAAAATAGTATGAATTCTCATGTAACTTAAATAACCAGTAGTATACTTTCCAAGGTAAAACTAATTTCCTTTTATTTGACATTTTGAAATGGATGTGTACTTAACAACTCTGATTGTAAAATAACCTTTTCTATGCATGTGTTGGTCTCAATAATTTAGTTCTCTATGTGAGTTGTAGATTGTTTTGGTAAATGTATTATAGTTTCTTACTCTAATTTTAGCCCTGAAGATGATATACAAATACATCGAAACGTTGGCCTAGGAAGGAGTTTATTTTCTTTTGTATCTCTTTCTCTTATCTCTCCTGAAGACGGTTCAAACTGAAAATTAGAGACTGTAAGTGAGTGCTATTGATTTCTCTATGTTTCTTTTTCTACACATTGTTATATAAAAAGATTTGACATAAACACGTGAAACAACAATCAATGATCAAACCACAATAAGAAATGGGGAAACAAGACTAAGATCTTTCAACCGAAACAAGCGGTCTTCGTCAGAGTCAAAAACCCAACTGAGTTGTTTTTGACCCAACTCAGTTGGGTTTTTGACTCTGACGAAGACCGCTTGTTACGGTTGAAAGATCTTAGTCTTGTTTTCCCATTTCTTATTGTGGTTTGATCATACATTGTTATATATATATATATATTAGAGAAACGATTCTTCGAACTGAATAAACTAAAATTTAACAAAAGAACACATAGAAAGGAAACCACTGAACTCATTACTATATTTCGATGTCCTCGTCTTCAGGAAAAGAAGTGTATTGCCCCAAAGGCTGATAACGACTCAGTCGTTATAACTCAGTCGTTATCAGCCTTTGGAGCGATTCACTTCTTTTCCTGAAGACGAGGACATTGAAATATAGTAGTGAGTTCAGTGGTTTCCTTTCTATATGTTCTTTTGTTAAATTCTAGTTTATATATAATATATTGATATAGCTTCTCCTCCACTGATTCTTTAAATACAAAATAGGCATCCTGAGGAATAGGTACAAAGAAACGTCGGCTTATAATCAGGAGTCGTTAAACTTTGGAACTAATTCCTCAATAAAACTACTTTGAGGTTTAAAAACTACATATTTGACTTAATATTTTCTTAATAAACGAGTATATGTGTAAGTATATTGAAGTTCATTATGATTAGTTAACCGTTAATAAACTCTCTCTCTCTCACTCTCTCTCTCTCACTCTCTCTCTCTCACTCTCTCTCTCACTCTCTCTCTCTCTCTCTCTCTCTCACACACACACATCACACACACACACACACACACACACACACACACACACACACACACACACACACACACACACACACATACACACATACACACACACACACGCACACCACACACACACACAACACGACATTATTTAAAGAAATTCATTACAAAGAAGTAAAAAAAAACGATTTTAGTAAAAAACATTCGATTCAATTACTTTTATCTGTTTTTAATAGAATATCTTATTTGTGCGTGATTCTATTATATTTATTTTTCAAGCTCTTCGCATGGACAACGTAGTAATTAGCGTGCCCTCCTTTGTTTTGTTAATAATTTAACCATATCAATGAATAACTAACAAATATTGACCACAAAAAGCATTAGGTTTTATGATGCATGCGTTATAAAAGCTAGTTTTTTTTTTTTACAATTATAAACATAAAAAAACAAATATTACCATAATAAGACTAGTTTATCAAGAATTACTTTAATTCTAAGGAAGTACAATCAGTTATTATGTGGTATTTACTCATTGTAGGGTAAAAAGCTGATGAAATGGTCTCCACATATAAAAATTTAATCGTACGTATTCACGTAAAAATACTGTTCACGTAAAACACTACGTGTTCGAAACGCGTTGTTTATACGATTAAATTTTTATATGTGGAGACCATTTCAAAATTTAATGGTACGTATTCACGTAAAAATAGTGTTCACGTAGAACACTATGTGTTCGTAATGCGTTGTTTATACGATTAAATTTTTATATGTTAAGACCATTTCATTAGCTTTTTACCCTACAAAGAATTACTTTAAGCAACTTTAAGGGCAAAGTGAGAGAACTCCTGTTTCTAGCAGGATAGTTGAATGTTTTTATAAAATTTTGTTTTTATAAAATTTATTAAAACCTCTACAAATTAAAATACCCTTATCTGCTATTCCTCTGAACTGGCATCTGCTTTAGATGTGGCAAAGAAGGTCACAAAGCAAAAGAGTGCTCTGCTCCTGAGCGCTGTGAACTATGTGGGGAAATCAACAGAGAAAACGAGAACGTGGCCCACATTCCGGGCTCTGGAAAGTGCAGGGTTTTCAGAGAGGCCCTTAAGAATGCCTATAAACAACTTCAGATATGATTCGTTTCCTACAAGCTAATATGCACAGAAGTAGTGTTGCACTCTTAAGACAGCTTGTAGTGGAAAAAGATATAGATGTTGTCCTTATCAGTGAACCCTATAGCAATGATAGTGCTTCTAACTGGTGATTGGTGTTC
This sequence comes from Hermatobates lingyangjiaoensis, assembly GCA_026182355.1. Lineage (NCBI taxonomy): Eukaryota > Metazoa > Arthropoda > Insecta > Hemiptera > Hermatobatidae > Hermatobates > Hermatobates lingyangjiaoensis. The sequence continues at coordinate 103,232 of JAPFBL010000575.1, forward strand.
TAACGCAACTTCTGAGCGGACATGGCTACTTCTGCGCCTACCTGTGCAAGATTGGGAAGCACCAAACATCCGAGTGTCTGAAATGTCCAGCGTTAGATGATGTGGAACACAAATTCTTTTCTTGTCCTAAATGGAACAGCCAGAGGTGATACTTGATACACAGAATGGACATATTCTCCCCAGAAACGATCATTGAAAAAATGATCCGGTGTTCTGGGGCATGGAATATGTTAGATGGCCTAGTTAGAACGATTTTGACTACGAAAAAGCGATACTTGGAAGATCTAGAGCAGCGTTTCCCAAAGTGGGCGGTACCGCCCCCCTGGGGGCGGTGGTTTGATATTGGGGGGCGGTAACGCAAAAATAGGCGGTTTGGGGGGCGGTAACTAAAAAATAGATGGTTGGTGGCGACAGTGTAGCTAATGTAGCAGCTGGCTGCTACAATACTTACATCATCGTCACAAACTGTTGGCGGTAACCATCAAAAACTATACAAGTAATAAAAATTAGAAATAAGAATTTCAAAAGATATGCCGCTCTTTTACCTGAGGATTAAGAGGTCAGCCCCGGTCGAAAGTAAAAGAGAGTTTTCGGTCAAAATAAAGGGAATAAAAAGATAAGCTGCTCTTTCACGTGTGTCCTATGGATTAAGAGGTCAGCCTTGATCGGAAGTAAATGAGTTTTCGGTCGAGATAAGAAGAATAAAATGATCGTTACCTATATAAATAGTAGACCGGAATCTCAATTCTGTAAAGATAGATTGTGGCTGTAGATTGCATGACAGCTAGAGGATGGTTTTTTACTATTTCTTACTGTACTTCTTTCTTTCCCCAAACATCCCTTTCTGGACATTAGTCCTTTCCTGCGCTTTCACCCTTTTAAAATACCATTATTATATTCATTAACCTGAATAGGATAGGTTAGTTCTGATAGGCTTTTTGGCATATCTTTCCATTTTTATGGGGTAGGGGGCGCTGGCACTCTATTCTAGAAGACAAGGGGGCGCTGGCACTCTATTCTAGAAGACAAGGGGGCGTCAGCCTGAAAAAGTTTGGAAACCCTGATCAAGAGGAATAATAAAGCAAGTATGCCTCACCTAAGGTAAGCTACGACCAAGCCTGAAGAAATGTGGAAAACAGTTCCAGGCTAGGTCCTAGGTGAAAAAGGGGGTGTTTTAGTTACCGGTAGTCTGGTAGGGTAGTCTGGTTTATCCGGGAGCCCAGCACTATGTGCATAAATGCATTTCACCTCCTTACCCAAAAAAAAAAAAAAAAAAACTATAACAATATTAGATAAAGTTCCCATTATCCGCGAAAAGTGAGGAATTCATGTAATTTTTTTTTTAATTCTTAAAATTATTTTATAGAATAATTCAGTCATATTATTATTGATTTTTGAAGCAATAACAATAATAAAAGGTGTTATGATAAGGGCTTTGGATATTTTGATGGTGTGATTATAATTTGAGTAAGTTACTGAGAATAATTGAAACCCGAGGCGGTTATTTGACAGGCGAAACAGGAGAGGAATTAGCTGATAAGGGCATTTTAAGTGTCAAACCATTAGGAGGGATGTTTCATAGATAAACAATACGACAAAAACTCAATATGAACTGTACTGTTGACTAATTTACAGGAAAGATAAGATAACTGGGTGAGAGTTATTTAAATCAGAAAACCGTTTGCTACAACCAATAAAATAATACTCTTAATAAAGTAAAACAAAAACAAAATTAAACCATAAAAATAATACGACTAAATAAATAAAATAAATAACTGATAATAAGAAGCAATAAAAAAAGAACGAAAACACATTTGCTAAATTTTAATTCTTAAAAAAAAAAAGGACAAAGATCTGACGTAATCTGCAAGGTTTGAAGAAAATCCTCGGTAGTATAGTGGTTAGTATCCCCGCCTGTCACGCGGGAGACCGGGGTTCGATTCCCCGCCGGGGAGGGACTTTTTTACAAAAAAAATATCACAAGGAATATGTAAAAATTTTTTTTACAGTTTTGAATCTTAAAAATATTGCAATCGCAAAGAATTTCTTGTATACATTGTCTGAGTCGACTCGACTTGATTTTGTATTATTTATGTTCTATAATATTGACATAATACGAAAAAAAAATTTAATTTAAAAAAATATATATATAATTGTATTATTATATGTAAAAATAAGAAATATTGTTCAACAAGAAATTGTATGTAATACAATTGAACAGATTTTCTCAAACTTTTTTCGACGCGGAAACCCTTTTTGGTTCAGTAACTTTTCCAGGAACCCTAAATACCAATGATTTTCTACGTTCATAATGTAAATATTATCATATGTCTTTATAAATAGTATATACGTCTAAAAACAATTAAAAAGTAATAACATTGAAATGTGTATTTTTCAGGCCTAAATAAAAATTTAAGACTAAAAGATTTTAATTTCCATATTTCCCACAAGTACATAACACATAAAACAGAATTACTAGCAATTTTAACACACTATTTATTTTGTAATCATGTACTAAAAATATATAATTACAATAATTTTGTAAGGTTTATTGAGCATAATGTTTTTGTTTAATATAATGAGACCATTCTTTAATGTTTGGCTTTATAGTTGAGAGTTTGATTCTCAAGTCTACAGCACTAAGTTTGCTTCTGTATTTATTTTATGGCAGTATAAAAGGAAAATCCAGTTTCACATAAATAGGCAGTGGGAAATGGCTGCAATGTGTGAAGTGCTTTTTTTTGCAATAGCAGGAAATTTGGGTATCAGATAGCTCCAAAAACTGACTAGTGACTCATCCCAAATATGAGTCAATTTTTAACTACTTCCACTTATGTATATAAGTAGATATATACATAATTCGGTTTCATAATTCACAAGAAACACCGAATAAATCTATACCAACTAAAAAAAAAGAGTATATATATATATATATATATATATATATATATATATATATAAATAAAACAAATTCAAAACGAAGCAAACACACAGAAAGACACAGACACAACTCACATCGATATTTCGACCATCGTCGTCATCAGGAGGTGTGAAAAGCGAAGAGCGAAGAGTCCCGCTGGAAGAGTCTCCGAGTTCAGTCGCCGCCCTGTCTTCCTGCAGGACTCTTCGCTCTTCGCTTTTCACACCTCCTGATGACGACGATGGTCGAAATATCGATGTGAGTTGTGTCTGTGTCTTTCTGTGTGTTTGCTTCGTTTTGAATTTGTTTTATTTAAAAAAGTCCGCTGGACCGTTTCTTTTAATTGTGTATATATATAAATATATATATATATATATATATATAATATACACTTTAACACATAGAAAAGAACACAGAAAGACACTACAGAACTCACTTCGATATTTCGCATCCGTCGTCATCGGGAAGAAGTGCGAAGTACTCGCGTTGAGAAGCAAACTACTACTCTAGTAGTAGTAGTTTGCTTCTCAACGCGAGTACTTCGCACTTCTTCCCGATGACGACGGATGTCGAAATATCGAAGTGAGTTCTGTAGTGTCTTTCTGTGTTCTTTTCTATGTGTTAAAGTGTTTATTGTCCACACGGACCTTTCATTTTATTCGAAGTATATATATATATATATATATATATGAAGTTTTAACCACAATAGAAATAAATGCTGTGAAGACATACATTGAAAGGCCTCAGAGCATTTATTTCTATAGTTTTCCTTTTTCCATTGTGGTTTAAACTTCATTGATTGCATCAAGTGTTTTTTTATTGTTATTTTACTGCATAAAAATATATATACATGTATTTTTGGAAAAGTGTCACAATAAACACATGAGTCCTTACACTCAAGGAAATTCCTACTAAATATAGCAAAAGAACTAGAAAACTTCTTAAGCGCTTTCGGAGTTTAACCAAGGTTAAGTTGGACTTAGGCCCCTTTTCGAAAGAACCCTTCTCAAAAACTTTTAAAACTTTGTCCCAGTCCATTTCAAAACAGAATAACTAACGATTACTTTTTCAGAATTCTTACCTTAAATTATTTCCTTAAATATTTGAATGGTAACTTCTTATATTTAAAAACTGATATGAAACACTTTTAATGAACAAAAACAAGTCTTGTAATAATGCATAAGTACAATGAAGCTGTTGTAATAGCTATGTAAGTGATTTATGCTGTGGGTGTTTTAGTTCATATGTATGATAACATTTCATATTTTAACCTTTTAAAAGGTTAAAATATACTAATGAAGTTTATACTAATGAAGTATATACTATTGGAGTTTGTACGACCATAATTTGGATCATTATTATACAATAGAGTTATTTATAGATTTAATTTAAAAATTTAGAAAAATATTTTTAAAATGAACCAAAAGGAAATATTAATGTATGTAAACTAATGAATACACTAATGAAGTTTAAACTCATGAATATACTACTGAAGTTTATAGTAATGAATAATCTAATAAAGTATATACTAATACATTATACACTAATGAAGTTTATAGTATTGAATATTCTAATAAAGTATATACTAATACATTATACACTAATGAAGTTTATAGTATTGAATATTCTAATAAAGTATATACTAATGAATTATATACTAATGAAGTTTATAGCAATGAATATTCTAATAAAGTATATACTAATGAATATATACTAATGAAGTTTATAGCAATGAATATTATAATAAAGTATATACTAATGAATTATATACTAATGAAGTTTATAGCAATGAATATTCTAATAAAGTATATACTAATGAATATATACTAATGAAGTTTATAGCAATGAATATTCTAATAAAGTATATACTAATGAATTATATACTAATGAAGTTTATAGTAATGAATATTCTAATAAAGTATATACTAATGAATATATACTAAGGAAGTTTATAGTAATGAATATTCTAATAAAGTATATACTAATGAATTATACACTAATAAAGTATATACTAAATACTAATGAATTATACACTAATAAAGTATATACTAATGAATTTACTAATGAAGTTTACACTAATGAAATTTACACTAAGGAATGTACCAATGAAGTTTATATACTAATGAATTATACTCTGATGAAGTTTTTAGTAATCAATAAACTAATGAAGTTTATACTGTCATAAGTTTGACCATTAAGATATAACAATGTTATAGATAGCTTTAAGTTTAAACATTTAGAAAAGTATTATTAAAACCAAGCAAAAGGATATACTAATGTGTATACTAATGAATATACTAATGATGTTAGTGATTTATTTCAGATATGAAGGAATGGAAACTATAACTGTAAAAAAAAAAGGCATGGTGTATCTTTATTTGATTATTCTGTTTTGAACAGTTGCCAAGAGTTTATACAAAAGTTTGAAAAATGCAAAAAAACAACTAAAATTTTGGATATGTGTTAAATGGATTGTTAGAGATGAGATGTTAATATGGATGAAATTGGTTTTGTTTGATTTGGTTTGGTGTCAAGTCAGTAGGAGGTTTGGCCTGTGGCCGCTTGAGAGCAGCACAAACGCATCGGACCCCAGTCGATCGAGGAAATCGTATGTGCTAACTTTAGGGTGGAGTCTCCCTCAAGGGTAGCCACATAGCGCTGGCATCTTCCTTGTCGTGTGAAATTTCAAATTCGTTTTTTTTTTTAAACCGGTTATAATATAGAAATAGGTTTTGAAAAGAAATCAATATGGTGGTGATGGCATGGTGTTTGCAAGTTAGCCGGTAAAAAAAGACTACGATAATAAAAAAAGGGGCAAAGGGCCTGGAGTGACCATGTCATGTCTGACACCTCCTCCTACTCCACCATGAGCGAGCTTCAAGCAACGCTCGAGTTTTCTGTTGAGCTCTGCAAATTTTACAATGTCGACCTCTTCCAAAGAGGGTATGTATGGTTTTTTTTTTGTTTCGCCAACACTTGGTCTCTTATGTGGTATCAGTGTGTTGTAACCTTCGACAGGTTTATCACATCATTCTATAGTCATCCACACATCCTCTCACTCACTCACACCTATCACAACTCAAAAACTCCAGATAATATTATATTTAAACACCCACAAAGGGAAACTTATATATAATTATATGAGAACAAATAATCATCACACCTCGAGTTATTCCAATAACAATGTTAAATAACCTCTAAGACAACAACCACCAAATAATCTTTAATACGCCTAATCCAAGTTACTATTTTTCATAAACTAAATATAAAAATATACCTATTAATTATCCATGAGACTTGTTCGAAAATTATTTCTTATTTTTCAACGTAAAATATACATTTTAAACATCTTTCAAAATGATAATCTTTAAATTAAAATATATTAAATAATTTATTGTTTGTAGCAATTTTAGATTTAAGAAGCACCATATTAGAATGTTAAAAAGAATAACTAAACTTCGTGTTATACAAAACATTATATTTAAATTGGTAACTCCTTTATTATTTTTCATATGAACTTTCACATTAAACAAAATGCATACACTTCATAAAAAAAAAACAATTTATAACACACACACACACATACACACACACACACACACTATATATATATATATATATATATATATATATATATATATATATATATATTTATATAGAGGTTTTGAGATTTTTTTGTCCTCCAGGACAATGTGGAGCCCTAGCAAGTGGCCGTTATTTATTTAACATGTAGAGAAGTTTATACAAATGGAAAAAAAACCAAGGATACACAACAGACTTCCCAGCCCTGAGGAGGACATAAATATATGTCGAAACGTTGGCGAAGAAGTGTTTTTTTAATAATATCTAGACCGAAACCCTTAAAAAAAATCTCAAAACCTGTGAATATAGAGTGATCAAGAAACAAACAGCATGATGAATATATATGTATATAGAGAGATAGAGAGAGTTAAAATAAACTGTGACACATAGACAGAAACATTACAAAGGCTCACTTTTCAATATTTTGACCGTAATGGCGGCCGTCCTCAGGAGAAGAAGTGAATTAACGGAGAGACAACAGTCAACTGTCGTTTATCACGTGTGTATATATCAATATTTAATATTGATGAACTATAATAGCAAATCTTTTGGTGAACTCGTTTATGTTCTTCCCTGTCAATGGAAGTCCTTAATAAGAAGACTGGAAAAAGTATCTAGGATATATGAGAAGATAAAGATAGGCAAACAATTTAATGAAATATGTTTAAAAGAAGGCCTGCTACCTAAGTACATATATATATATATATATATATATATATATATATATATATATATATGATCAAACCACAATAAGAAATGGGAAAACAAGACTAAGATCTTTCAACCGTAACAAGCGGTCTTCGTCAGAAGGTTTGATCATTGATTGTTATTTCACGTGTTTATGTGAAATCTTTATATATATATATATATTTGTAAATTTGGGGAGCAATCCTTCTTTTATACATGTTTTGTTGAACGACCTTTGTACTGTGGCATTAATAAATTTCATTGTCCATCTTTCAAGTTTTCTTACCTTTGTTTTAAATCTTTCTGATGCTAAATTTGGAGAACTAGTGTATTTAGTACCAGAAAGATTTAAAAAAAAAAGGTGAGAAAACTTGAAAGATGGACAATGAAATTTATTAATGCCACAGTACAAGGTCGTTCAACAATATTATATATATAAAAAGATTTCACATAAACACGTGAAATAACAATCAATGATCAAACCACAATAAGAAAATGGGAAAACAAGACTAGATCTTTCAACCGTAACAAGCGGTCTTCGTCAGAGTCAAAAACCCTACTGAGTTGGATGAAAGATCTTAGTCTTGTTTTCCCATTTTCTTATTGTGGTTTGATCATTAAAATATATATATATATTCGGGATTCGGTCAATTTTTTTATCCTAGAAAGGATGAGTTAGAGAGTTGTTTCATTGCCTCACGGTGGTAGACAGAACGGTCCATGAGGACTACAGAGGAAGATTGAAGTATAGAGAGAAGTGACGTCCATGGCAACCATGATAAGAGGATGATCAAGGGTAGAGGGAAGAGAAAGATTTTTAAGAATTTGGAGAAAATGGAAATATTTTTACGCTAATCTTCTTACGCTAATCTTTTCATGGCCAAATTAGAGCAGGATTTCCTGGCCACCTGTCAACTTCTTCCACTCCTTTATCTCCGTTTTATTGATGATATTTTCTTCATTTGGCCCCATGGCAAACATAACTTAGAACTTTTCCTACACTCCTTTCAAAATTTCTGCCCCTCCATCACTTTCACTTACGACATCTCCGACAGACTTATCACCTTTCTTGACGTTGACGTTACTTTAGACAATGGACACTTCTTGACTTCCGTACATATAAAACCCACCAACTCCCAACAGTACCTCCATTACAATAGTTGCCATCCATCCCATGTTAAAAAGTCTATACCTCGATCCTTGTCCCTCCGTATTCACAATATCTGCAATAATCTCCAAGACCGCAGACATCACCTTAACCTCTTAAAGGACAAATTTTCTGAACGAGGCTATCCTCGCTCCTTCATTGATAGTCGTGTTTTACCGGCTGACATCTCCCACCAACCCAGACCCAAGAGGGATAGAAGTAACACTTCCTTCTTCCTGACAACCTACTTCCCTGGCGCTTATAAGCTTCGTGCTGTTATTAAGGAGTCTTTTCCGATTCTGTCTACTTCTACTTCTACTTCTTCCATCTTTAATCACCCCCCTTCTATTTCCTACCGTAAACCTGCCAATCTAAAAAGCATTTTCTCTCATATTTCCCCTCAGCCTTCCAATCCTGTTCCTGGAATGAAACAATGTGGACGCCGTGGCTGTCAAACTTGCCTGATTGTAAATCCTAATCCTTCCTTCGATTCCCCTCTCCACCATAGTTCCTACCCGGTTCAGGTCAATTCCTCCTGTACCTCGAGCAACTGTGTTTACCGACTGGATTGCACTCAGTGTGACTCCTTTTACGTTGGCTTAACTTCTAATAAGTTGAGCCTTCGTATGAATGGTCATAGGGCTTCAGTCGGTCAACGCAGTAACTATCCTGTAGCCATCCATGCGAACTCGCATGGACTCAGTTTCAATGACTGTTTCAGGGTTCAGATCCTGAAACAGATCCCCGAATCCAACAATAAAGTTACCCTAAGAGCTTCAGAGGAGGCATACATATGCTTACTTGATGCTCGCTCTTCCCCCGGACTCAACCTCAACCGATAATTTATTTATGATTTATTTATTTATTTATTATTTTTTATTTATTTATTTATTATTTTTTATTTATTTATTTATTATTTTTTATTTTACTTTTTATTTATTATTTTTATTAATTTTAATTTGATTTATCTACTTTTTTTTAATTTTTTATAGTTTATAATTTTTACTCGTTCCTTTTACGTCTTAATTTGGCTCTTCATTTCCTTCCCTCCCTTCCCCCGCTTGGTGGTAAGTGGTGGGGTACTGGCTGCGGTTTCCGAGTTCAGTACCGCCCTGTCTTCCTGCGGGACTCTTCGCTCTTCGCTCTTCGCACCTCCTGATGACGACGATTGTCGAAATATCGATGTGAGTTATGTCTGTGTCTTTCTGTGTGTTTCCTTCGTTTTTTATTTTATTGTATATATATATATATATATATATATATGGAATTAAAGTATGCAGCAGCTTCTGCATTGACGACCTTTTTGCTGATGGCCTCGATTTTTCTCACTATCATTCGGTGATGCTGAGGCAACTTCCATATATGCTGGGCCAGAGACATTGAAAAAACCAATATCAAACAACTTTAATGAAACACAAAAACACTGGGTGGAAACAAGCTTTCGACCACACATTGGTCATCTTCAGGTTACACTACTATTTAATTAATGAATGTTAAAAATGTTAATAAATAGTAGTGTAACCTGAAGATGACCAATGTGTGGTCGAAAGCTTGTTTCCACCCAGTGTTTTTGTGTTTCATTAAAGTTGTTTGATATTGGTTTTCTCAATGTCTCTGGCCCAGCATATATGGAAGTTGCCTCAGCATCACCGAATGATAGTGAGAAAAATCGAGGCCATCAGCAAAAAGGTCGTCAATGCAGAAGCTGCTGCATACTTTAATTCCATTTGTCTTCAAGAAGATTTGCTGCCCACTTATACTAATATATATATATATATATATATATATAATATATAAATATTTATATTGTCTTAGCTAGTCTACTCCTGATGAAGAACAACAGTTTGAAATATTGAGAATTTAGTAAGTGTGCTTTTTATTCCTTTTTCTGTGTCGTGCTTTGTGTAATTTAAAGTTATATATATATATATATATGTCAATAGAGCGATAGGTCCCTACTATCAAGTAAAACACCACTAAATCTAGTAAAAGAAATGAAAAGAGTTCTTAAGCCTTTTCGAGTGTTAGCCCATTTTCAAAAGATCCCTTCTCAAAACTTTTGAAACTGTTTCTCATTTCTTTTGAAAACAAAGTAACAATCGAATTTACTTTACTGAAGTTCCTTTACCATTTCTTTTACTATTTATAGTGACGACTTTTATATATATATATAATATAAAGATTTCACATGAAATAACAGTCAATGATCAAACCACAATATGAAATGGGAAAACAAGACTAAGATCTTTCAACCGTAACAACTCAAGAGTTGGTGTTTTCACTGGACCAACCGTTCACTACCACATCCTTGGTGTCTTCCTGATGATGAACACAAAGTGTTTGAAACGCGTTGTTGATGTTGAATAAAACAGCTTAAAGTGTGGAGACTTTTGTTTGTTTATCCATTTTATCTCAGAATAAGTAAATACCACACAATTACGGAATGCACAACTAATGATTTACATTAGAACCTTGTAGTACGAGTGCCTCACAATACAAGCAATTCTCTTTACAAGTTGCCATTCGTAAAAATTTTTTTAAATTCGCAAAAATTCGTAAACTATCTACCCCACACGTAGATGGATCTCTGTTTTAAGTTTAATAGATTAATAAAACCTGATTATTTCTTGCCTACAAGTTCATTATTCATATTACATTTACAGTATTATTTATTTTTTCTAATCGCACCTGTTCTATTTAAAAAAATGAACTTAAAATCAGACATTTTGGAAATTGTGTGGAATATTTATTTTCATATTAATTTCAATGGGAAAAATTGCTTCGTAATACGAGTATATCGCAATACGAGTATATCGCAATACGATCCCTATGTGGGAACGAATTAAACGCGCACTGCGAGGTTCTATTGTATTTCAGTGATAGTCGTTAAATTTAATAAACGGTGTCACAAAGATGTACTAATGTTATAATTAAATATTTCAGTTTAAATGAACCATAATATGACATTGGTTTCTTTTGATGTATGAAGAGTCAATAGGTGAATGGGTGCCAGTTATGTTTAGAATTGACGCTAACAAGAAATGCTGTTGTCATTAGTCTTTAAGAATTGCTTGGCAAATCGATCAAAGCTGCTTGCCAAGGAGAGAGCTTTGACCTTAAAGGTGTTTTAAGAAAGCCAATCATAGACCAGGCATCCAATATGACCTACTGGTCATTAAGTGATTGACCTCTTTAATACTTTCAACTAGTTCAAATTGATTTCTAGATGTATTCTATAAGACAAAGTTGTTTAACAATCGTCAGACATCTTATTTCTTGTATTGTTTCTCAAATATTTGTTTAAACATATGCGAAATCTTCATCATTACCTGGTAGGTCCCTCTGTTTTTTTTTTTTTGTAATGGTACTTAACTTATTACTTCTCTACTGTTTGGTTATGTTGTAGTGGCAGTCCCACAAAAGAAAAAACATATAGGCCAAACATGGGCTATTTGTGATACCACACAAAATGGGAATTCAATGGTATATGCCAGGGGCTTCCGTGAAGTCCACCCTTCTAATATAGGAGGGTTGTAGTGGGCTTGCTGATGCGGCTAAAGGGTTTCACATTAAAAAAGCATCGATCTGTTGTGCTTTGTTCATGGAATGGCCGAAAGGTTGACAGACATGATTACATATCAAAACAGTTTAGAGGTGGTTAGAGGTGGTTCATTCATAAATGAACATTTTTGTGGCTAAAGGGCAGCACGTTAAACTAGTCGGCCTGATTTGATTTTTTGGTGGTAATATGGCCGAAAGGCTTAGGAAAACATATAAAGTCAAAACAGGTTAGAGGTGGTTAGCTGTTGGGCTTTGTTAATGGAATGGTCGAAAGGTTGACAGACATGATAACAAATCAAAACAGGTACGTATATACCAGGTGTTATCCCAACCTCGATTACCAACGACCAACAAATATTTCCATGCACAACAGTTCACTAATCGTAATTAACAGTTCCATACCATCTAGCAGTTCCACTACAGCTATCTCATCCTGCTGTTTTTGTTTAGGTCAGTAAGCATTTTCAAGAATGGTAACGTCTGGTGATACAACCCTCCTACAGAATAGTTGTGTCGAGCCACAGATGCGCCCAACGTGGACCTCGCGGAAACCCCTGGTATATACCACTGAATTCCCTTTTTGTGTGGTATCACAAATAGCCCATGTTTGGTGATACAACCCTCCTACAGAATAAGTTGTGTCGAGCCACAGATGCACCCAACGTGGACGTCGCGGAAGCCCCTAGTATATACCACTGAATTCCCTTTTTGTGTGGTATCACAAATAGCCCATGTTTGGTGATACAACCCTCCTACAGAATAAGTTGTGTCGAGCCACAGATGCGCCCAACGTGGACCTCTCGGAAGCCCCTGGTATATACCACTGAATTCCCTTTTTGTGTGGTATCACAAATAGCCCATGTTTGGTGATACAACCCTCCTACAGAATAAGTTGTGTCGAGCCACAGATGCGCCCAACGTGGACCTCGCGGAAGCCCCTAGTATATACCACTGAATTCCCTTTTTGTGTGGTATCACAAATAGCCCATGTTTGGTGATACAATCCTCCTACAGAATAAGTTGTGTCGAGCCACAGATGCGCCCAACGTGGACCTCGCGGAAGCCCCTAGTATATACCACTGAATTCCCTTTTTGTGTGGTATCACAAATAGCCCATGTTTGGTGATACAATCCTCCTACAGAATAAGTTGTGTCGAGCCACAGATGCGCCCAACGTGGACCTCGCGGAAGCCCCTAGTATATACCACTGAATTCCCTTTTTGTGTGGTATCACAAATAGCCCATGTTTGGTGATACAATCCTCCTACAGAATAGTTGTGTCGAGCCACAGATGCGCCCAACGTGGACCTCGCGGAAGCCCCTAGTATATACCACTGAATTCCCTTTTTGTGTGGTATCACAAATAGCCCATGTTTGGTGATACAACCCTCCTACAGAATAGTTGTGTCGAGCCACAGATGCGCCCAACGTGGACCTCGCGGAAGCCCCTAGTATATACCACTGAATTCCCTTTTTGTGTGGTATCACAAATAGCCCATGTTTGGTGATACAATCCTCCTACAGAATAGTTGTGTCGAGCCACAGATGCGCCCAACGTGGACCTCGCGGAAGCCCCTAGTATATACCACTGAATTCCCTTTTTGTGTGGTATCACAAATAGCCCATGTTTGGTGATACAATCCTCCTACAGAATAGTTGTGTCGAGCCACAGATGCGCCCAACGTGGACCTCGCGGAAGCCCCTAGTATATACCACTGAATTCCCTTTTTGTGTGGTATCACAAATAGCCCATGTTTGGTGATACAATCCTCCTACAGAATAGTTGTGTCGAGCCACAGATGCGCCCAACGTGGACCTCGCGGAAGCCCCTAGTATATACCACTGAATTCCCTTTTTGTGTGGTATCACAAATAGCCCATGTTTGGTGATACAATCCTCCTACAGAATAGTTGTGTCGAGCCACAGATGCGCCCAACGTGGACCTCGCGGAAGCCCCTAGTATATACCACTGAATTCCCTTTTTGTGTGGTATCACAAATAGCCCATGTTTGGTGATACAATCCTCCTACAGAATAAGTTGTGTCGAGCCACAGATGCGCCCAACGTGGACCTCGCGGAAGCCCCTAGTATATACCACTGAATTCCCTTTTTGTGTGGTATCACAAATAGCCCATGTTTGGTGATACAATCCTCCTACAGAATAAGTTGTGTCGAGCCACAGATGCGCCCAACGTGGACCTCGCGGAAGCCCCTAGTATATACCACTGAATTCCCTTTTTGTGTGGTATCACAAATAGCCCATGTTTGGTGATACAATCCTCCTACAGAATAAGTTGTGTCGAGCCACAGATGCGCCCAACGTGGACCTCGCGGAAGCCCCTAGTATATACCACTGAATTCCCTTTTTGTGTGGTATCACAAATAGCCCATGTTTGGTGATACAACCCTCCTACAGAATAAGTTGTGTCGAGCCACAGATGCGCCCAACGTGGACCTCGCGGAAGCCCCTAGTATATACCACTGAATTCCCTTTTTGTGTGGTATCACAAATAGCCCATGTTTGGTGATACAATCCTCCTACAGAATAAGTTGTGTCGAGCCACAGATGCGCCCAACGTGGACCTCGCGGAAGCCCCTAGTATATACCACTGAATTCCCTTTTTGTGTGGTATCACAAATAGCCCATGTTTGGTGATACAACCCTCCTACAGAATAGTTGTGTCGAGCCGCAGATGCGCCCAACGTGGACCTCTCGGAAGCCCCTGGTATATACCACTGAATTCCCTTTTTGTGTGGTATCACAAATAGCCCATGTTTGGCCTATATGTATATTCTCTTGTTGAACTGCCACTAAAACCTAACCAAGAATAAAGGAGTCGTAAGGTCTTGCGGCTTTACATTGTCTTATGTACTGAATAATTTACAAGTCATCAGGTCGTCATATTCAGCTCAGGTAGGACGATATTGGGACTCGTGGGATTGGGAAAGATTGGGTTCAGTTCCAGGACAAAGAGAACTTTTCTCGATTACAACAAAAGTCCAAACAAGCAAAAATGATAATAATATTATTATTAATCTAATATTTTTTTTATTTATTTATCATGATAAATATATTCAATGAGCAAAGTTAGAAAACGTATTTTCAGAAAATATATTTTTTTTGTAGAATAGGCTTTCTTTATTACATAACAAACACTTCATGTGATGCGTTTCTTTTCTTATTATATTTATTGTTAATCATAACGCAATAGACCCTAGAATTTCAATACTTGTAGAGACCGAAGTAGGTCTGGAAACAGACAAGTCTGGAAATTGGTAACACTGGTATATGGTTACCTAAAGGTGGGTAGGGTAGGGTAAGTGATTGACAGCATGCCAAGACGTACCATATACATAACCTCACTAAAACTTTCTAGAAGATCTTAGGCTATCTCAGTTTCATTTACTTTAGCACACCACACATTTAATATATTAAGAAATGTAAATTTTAAATATTATAATATTGTATATGTGTATATATGTATGTCTGTGGGTATAAGTATATATGAGCCGTTTATTTTGAAAGTGGCCTAATTCCATTTTCCAAAAAAATTTAGCTAGCTATTTAAATAATTACATTTTTACGTTATCTTTACCTTTTGCAGCAAATTGTACAAAATTTATTTAAAATTACTAAGTTTTTTTATAACAAAAATTAGTTGATAAATAAAATGACAATATTTTTAAATTTTGTAAAACGCAAACCCTTAAATATCTCGATTTTAACATAAATGGAATTAGGCCACTTTCAAAATAAGCGGCTCATATATCAGTTCACCAACGAAGAAAAGCAACACACAGAGAAAGAGACACACTTACAAATTGTAAGTGTGTCTCTTTCTCTGTGTGTTGCTTTTCTTCGTTTGTGAACTGATTTGCGTCCAGTTTGGATCGTTTTTTCGAATTTTAAGTGGATATAAGTATATATATGTATATATGCGTGTGTATGTGTGTATATATATTATTAATTGAATATATTATAAGAACATGTAAATTAACACTATATAATTTAATAATTAAGTTGTAAATGTATGTAAATTTTGTGTAAACCTGTAATCAATATGGGAACAGGTTAAAGAAAAATAAACTCCCTCATGGTAGGGTTACTACCCGTGAGGAAAATAAAAAAAAAAAACTACACATTAAATTTAAAAAAACACTATTATTAATACATAATAAACCCTATAATGAACAAATAAAAAGCCAAGCCTAACAGTTGACGGAAGGCCAAGACGTACCTTAGGATATATAGGCTAACCTCAACACAGTTTAATAGGGTTAGATTGGCTGAAAATTGCAATGGCCGATTTGAAAAGATTTGAATGTAATTGGAGTAGCGTAGGCATATGAGAAGGGAGGATAGCTAGGCCATTCTCTGCCTCACCTTACTTTTAAACACAATCATCAAATACATGTGGATACAGTTAGTTTATGTTTATTATACATTAATATACCTAATAATAATATTGTTTATGCATAATAAAGTTATAGTTCCCATAAGACAGAGTTTCTCAAACTTTTTTCGACACGAAACCCTTTTTGCTTCAGTAACTTTCCCAGAAATCCCAGATTCTAATAATTTTATACAATCATAATATCACTATTTTCACATACCTTTATAAATAGTATTATTGTTTGAAAACAATTAAAAAGTAATATTACTGAAATGCGTATTTTTCGAAAAAAAATTCAAAACTATAAAGATTGTTATTTTCATATTTTCCACAAGTACATAACACATAAAACATAATTATAAGCAACTTTAACACACAGTTAATTTTTGTAATCAGTTTTTTGATTTATAGTTGAAAGTTTTGATTCTCAAGTCAAACCGAGCATTAAGTATACTTTGGTGTTTAGTTTTTATGGCAGTATAAAAAGAAAATCCGGTTTTACATAACCAGATAGTGGGGAAGTGGCAACAATGTGTGACTGTTATTTTTACAATAGAAAGAAATTCGGAAATCAGATAGCTCCAAAAACTGACTAGTGATTAATCCTAAATATGAATAAAATTTTGGCCCCTTCTACTTATGTGTATAAGTATTATTCGGTTTCATGATTCACAACAAACACAGAAATCCATAGCCACAAAAAAAAAATTAGAAAATTTTTTTCTATAAATGTTTTTCGCGGAACCCACTTTGGGAATCTCTCCCTTAGGATAATGAAATTAGAGTAGCCTAGGCTACTCGGTCTCACTCTGCCCTCATTGTGAATTACCAATACCCGGATGATAATTTATGCTAATTGGAAGAACAAAAAGCCCGGAAACTCAATGGTCGAGTGTATAAATTTCAGGAAAAGTGAAGTTTTAGTGTAATTCTTTAGTGAAGTTAAACTAACAACACTGTTAAATATATTATAAAATAATTATGGAAGGTAACAATTATGTTAGAACCAGCAGAAGGTTAGACCGGTGACAACTGTCACTTTTACTTTTGTATACCTGAGGGGCTATATACATTACTTTGTCCTTTATGCTTATTAATTTAAACAAAGGTTTTGTTGTTTATATTTTCAAAAGTATTCCTTGTTTCGTTTGAAAAGGTGTTGTGCGGTTTTCATTGTCATTTTAGCTTGTTCATCATGGAGAAAATGTCCCATATTTTTCCTTTTATAACTCAAGTTGTCTCTTTTGGCTTGCTTAAAGTAGGAAAGTTATGTTTTAGGAAAATAACAACATTTGAAAACTTTAATGGGCAAACACTAAGGCTATGGCTTCTATACCGCTTTATTATTCACTTCTAGCATTCAACTGAAGATCAAAAGACTTATACCTGTGTTATGACAAAGTTTTTTACCGGGAGCGCTGGGACTCAGGCTAGCCCAGAGTCAAAGTGCTCGTTCCTAGACTAGTAGGTCCGGGGTTCAATACCCTCTCTCGTCCTCGATTTATTCATGCGAGAGGTGAATAAATCTAAGCACATTGGTCGTTGGAGAAACTGTTAAAACGTCGGGCCCGAGTCTATACGATGTCAGGTACTCGTTAAAGATCCCTACTCCTCTCTGGTCCTCGATTTATTCATGCGAGAGGTGAATAAATCTAAGCACATCGGTCGTTGAAGAAACCGTTAAAACGTCGGGGCCGAGCCTATACGATGTCAGGTACTCGTTAAAGATCCCTGCTCCTCTCTGGTCCTCGATTTATTCATGCGAGAGGTGAATAAATCTACGCACATTGGTAGTTGGAGAAACTGTTAAAACGTCGGGCCCGAGCCTATACGATGTCAGGTAGCGGTTAAAGATCCCTACTCTATATAAACCTAAATTACGTTAAATTTCAGAATCCCAATGTAGAATCAGTACTTATTGTGTGGTATCACAAAAGGCCAATGTTTGGGCTATGTGTGTACCCTTGTGGGGACTATCACTACAACCTAACCTAACCTATATACAACATACAAACTCGTAATAAATGTAAAATAATAAAAACAAATCAGAGAAATGTTGTCTAAAAACACATTTTGGCAAAAAAAATTGACTTTCGAATCATGCAGAATTCCTCCCAAACAGTACAGCACAACTACACTTGTAAAACACAATGACGTAATTGGTTTTGTTTTATCTATTATGTTGGTACTACTGTGCAGGTGACAAAGTATTTAATTCATGGACATCTTGACATAGAAACAATTCTTATGTGTTAGATAAATAGATTATTTCTATCTGTTGGACAGTTTGTTATGATTTATAATTTATACTATCTTTTAATTAAATCTGATTTTTTTTTTGTCAATTGTCTTGTGTCAATCAACTAATTGAAGAAATAAGATTAAAGAAGGAAATTACAGACTATGAGGCCCATTTTTTTTTTGCAAAATATTAATTTGATTCATCAAAGATTGTAGACTGTAGCGTGTACACGCTTTTGAATACACACTCACTCATACATACACACAAAGAGATAATAGAAAAATATAATTCCGTTAAAATCTCAAAATAGATTTTTTTTCCTCACGATCACTATAGTTTACTTATAAGTATAATAGGTTAGGTTGCAGTGGCAGTCCCACAAGGGAACACACTTAGGCCAAGCATTGGTCCTTTGTGATACCATACAATGAAGATTTAATTCTACAGTGGGAGTCCTAAATTTTGCCTTCAAATGTATTTAGAGTAGGGGATCTTTAACGAGTACCTGACATCGTACAGGCTCGGGACCGACAGTTTAACGTCCTTCTCCGAGGGACTCAGATTTATTCACCTCCCGCGTGAATAAATCAAGGGCCAGGTGAGGATTGAACACCGGTCCTATCAGTTCAGAGGTGAGCACGTAACCACTGAGCTAGCATGGCCCCCTTAGAAGTATAATAATAATAATAATAAAAAGTTTTAAATACTAAAGAGCGAGAGTTTATTTTTTTTAAAAGGTTGTGGGATTAAAGTTACTTTGGTAGACCAACCCACTTTACAGGTAGTATCGACTCTTTTACGTGGCCTTCCTGAGACTAAGGGAGGATTTCTTCTTGTGCTGAAGGTGGTGCGGGGTGGTAGAATGGAAGGGGGTGGGGGTGTAGTAAAGAAACTTAAGTTGAAAAGGGGAGGGGGGGAGGATATAAAGAGATCAATGAACTTGAGGGAAGAGAGTTGGTCTAGATTCGATACTCACTCACTCTCACACTCTCTCTCTTCCTGGGCTGCAGGCCAAACCCCCCCCCCCCCCACTCCTCACTCTTTTTGACCCATCTACACTGCCTCACTGCTCTAATATTCCACTAGAACCAGACCTAGTTTTCAATTATTCAACTAAACAGCAGTAAGTAAAATCAAACAAATAACTATTTCATAATCGTAACACAACTTCTCTAACTCTGTCTGATGCAAATTTTACCACAATATTAAAAATAAAAAAAAAATTATATTTCTTACTTATAAAAAAAATTTTATAGTTAAAAAGTGGTACAAGTTTACTAATAAAACATCTAAAAAAAGAAATATATATATATAAAATAATTTCAAAACGAAGGAAACACACAGAAAGACACAGACATAACTCACATCGATATTTCGACCATCGTCGTCATCAGGAGGTGTGAAGAGCAAAGAGTCCCACAGGAAGGCAGGACGGTGACTCACCTTCACATCGAAATATCGGTGTCACCGCCCTGCCTTCCTGCGGGACTCTTCGCTCTTCGCTCTTCACACCTCCTGATGATGATGATGGTCGAAATATCGATGTGAGTTATGTCTGTGTCTTTCTGTGGGTTTCCTTCGTTTTGAATTTATTTTATTTAAAAAAGTCCGCTGAACCGTTTCTTTTAATTGTATATATATATATAATATGGTAGGGTCTAGGGTCTCAGAGTCAGTTGGGTTTTTGACTCTGACGAATACCGCTTGTTACTGTTGAAAGATCTTAGACTTGTTTTCCCATTTCTTATTGTGGTTTGATCATTGTTTGCTGTTTCACGTGTTTATGTGAAATCTGTTTATATATATATATAAATTACGAACTTTATATACAGAGATTAAACTGCTAAGGTCTAGAAATGTATATTAGAACACAAAATCAATCTAATACCAATTATAATAATTCTCTTATTAAAAAATATGTAATAATAGAATAATATCTACAAAATCTAAATTAATAGTCAAAAAATTATTCAAAATTTATACCTGAAATAAAAAAAATATTCAAGAACCCCTTCGGTGAACTTGAAAAATCAGTGGTCCAGAAGGTATATCAATAAAAAAGTATTATTATTTAAAAAAAAAGAGATATGGATAAAAAAAATATAAAAAATAAATATTATCTTAAAAGACTAGGAAGAGAATTAATGTTATTAACGCTGTGACAACGAATTACAGAAACTAAAATTGAAACAGATAAAGTATATTTACAAAAGAAAAAGTAAGAAAAGATGAAATAAAATTTAAATTCATATTTAAAAAAAAAATAAAAATTAAAAAAAAAATAACAATGAATAAAAACTCTAGTATTAATAATGTTAATAAAATATGTTTATGTATTGAACAGAAAGAATAAAATACAAACTTGTAATTGAAATAAAAGGAAAATAAAATTTATCAAAATAATTTTTTTCTTTAGCAGTTCTGTGTGTTACTTACTCATGATTTGTGAGAAAAGATACAAAGACTGCGGTGATGACTCTATGTAATTTTCCTCATTAAAAAAAAATTTTTTTTTTAATAGTTTGGAAAAAAGAACATTATTCTTCCTAATAGAATTGTCACTGTTTGATTTGAGCATGTCAAGAGGTTTTTTTTATGGATATGACAACTTCAACTGAACATGACAACGATTTATAAAATTCACAATAATAACCAGCTTTGGCTGGCCTCCAGCAAATAGTATGATAGTGCAAAACAGTCAACTATTTCAAAAAATTTAAAAAAAAATTCATAGACCTTATAGACTTTCAAAAACTTTGATAGTGTATATCTCAATGTTTAAGTTAAAATAAGGAAAGGTTTAATTTAATCTTAATATAATGTATTTTATTGTTAAATAGATTCGATTGCAAGTAATATATTTATGGAGCATGCTAAATAAATGGATTTATTAAAAAAAAAAAGTTTATAAAACATCCTCTAAGAATAGGGATAATTTTAATTATAATAACGATAAATTTATCAATAATAATAAATATAATAATTAACTCTGCTTGATTGCCATATATGTTTATTATTGTAATGTTCCCAGGAATGCTTGTAATTTTTATTTACATGACTAGAATTGCAGCATCTAATGAAATATTCAAACACAAAAATAATAATTATGATATATACCACTATATAAATTTATACTAATTAAAGGATAAGAAATTAAAATAAATATAGAATTTGAACCAATTATGACAATTTCCAAATATATGGGTATCAAAATTCAATTATTACTATAATTAGTAATATTTAACTATAATTACTATTAACTATAACTTTATTAATTATACATCATGATTTGTTTTCTTGACCCAATATTTATATGATGTAATTTTTTTTTGAGGTTTGAGGTAGAATGATTTTAAACTAGTCCTTTTGCCGACGTTTCGACATATATTTATGTCATCTTCAGGGCGTGGAAATCTGTTTATGTTGCAGCATTCTTATTCTTATTATTATTTCTGGCCCAGAAAACAACTAGTAGCCATCGTGAAACAGTACTAAATAAGAATGCTGCAACATAAACAGATTTCCAATCCCTGAAGATGACATAACTATATGTCGAAACGTCGGCAAAAGGACTAGTTTAAAATCATTCTACCTCAAACCTCAAAAAAAAAATTTATTAATTATATTTACATAATTTTTTTTTTATAAAATTATAATTTTTTATACAAAAACTCAATAAGGGCCAATACGAAAAAAATACAATGAAAAAACCAAATGCTTACACATTTTGTATTTTTAATATCAATAATAATAACTGTTTCTGCACTTCCACAAGTCATTAATCACTTCTTTAATACAGAGCCTCGTTTACCTGCCAGTTTTTACTAGTTTCTTGCAATTTCAACATTCTTATTATAGCCAATAGATGTTTATCACTTAATTATATTCAAACTTGAACTGTTCTTCATTTTTGACAAAATATTATTACAGACAATTAAAAAAAATATTGAATACAGTTCCAATCATATGAGATTTATTAAATGAAATACTCATTCTTTCTGTTCAAATGCATTTTAAAGTACTTATAATTAACTAAAGTACTATAATAACGTACTATAATTAATTAAAGTACTATAATTAACTAATCTATAATAATCTAGTTTCAATTTTAATATAGTAATCATCTTATCAAAAACATGTGCAATAATTTAACGCAATGAATGAAACTACTGTAACGTTGTATTTTTAAATCTCACTATGTTATTTGTAAAGACATTTTACAGTTTTATACATAATACATACATATAGAGTGGTATGACACACGAATTTAATTATTTCCTAGACGATCAAAGTATATAAAAAAAAATTGTATATAAAATATAAATTTTTGCCATAACTATAAATGGAAATAGAATGGATTCCTTGTAGTTTTATGAATGTTCCCCCAAATATAGTTAACATGCTCTAAATACCAACCAAATATAGATTTAATGTAAGGTAAATTCAATTTATATTGTATGCATGATATATATGTGTTCTATAATCTTTTTTTTTGTTTAAATTTTCAAATAGTTGACTGTTTTGCACTCATACTATTCTATTTGTGGGAGGCCAACCACAGCCGGTTAACTGTGAATTTCATAAATCTTTGTCGTTTTTTTAATGTATTTTATTGTTAAATAGATTCGATTGCATGTAATATATATATATATATATATATGGAGCATACTAAATAAATGGATTTAAAAAAAAAAGTGTTCTATAAAGCTAAAAATAATGAATTTAAAATGTATTCATACATTTAGTTGGTAGTAATTTAAGTTAACTAATAATGGTTATAAAAACCAATAACTATTGCATACTTAGCAATATAATATAGTATATAATAACTACAAGAATTATATGATGTAATTTTTTTGAGGGTTGAGGTCCAATGATTTTAAACTAGTCCTTTTGCCGACGTTTCGGCATATATTTATGTCATCTTCAGGGCTACAACATGATTGTTTTACTATTAGCACTACTATTACTACTATTTAGGAATTTATTACATTTTAATATCTACAGTAACAAAGAGGAATTTATTGATAAATCAGTTATTTCGATTATGGATTTTTTTTGCCCAGCAAACAAATAGTAGCCATCATGAAACAGTAGTAAATAGGTCTGCTGCAACATAAACAGATTTCCAAGGTAATCAAATAATGATCTCTATACTTATAAAATAATTCTAAAGCAATAGAATAATTATAACAATATCCTTATGTCAATGTATAAAAAAAAAATCCATAATCGAAATAACTGATTTATCAATAAATTCCTCTTTGTTACTGTACATATTAAAATGTAATAAATTACCAAATAGTAGTGCTAATTGTAAAACAATCATGTTGTAGCCCTGAAGATGACATAAATATATGTCGAAACGTCGGCAAAAGGACTAGTTTAAAATCATTGGACCTCAACCATCAAAAAAATTACATCATATAAATATTGGGTCAAGAAAACAAATCATGATGAATACAAGAATTATATTTAAATTTATAAAACATCCCCCTAGAACGATATCTATGATATGACAGAACTTCTTATATGTAATATGGAGAAGTGCTAATGAGAATGTAAATTTAAAATTCATTTTTTTTAATTATTACTCAATTAACTTTCACTGTAAGTGCAGTAAAGGCAGATGGAAGGGCGATCGATGCGCCATCTACCGATATCATTTTTGTACTAGGTATTCTTATCTCATAAATATCTTTATATTTGAAATTGTAAATTATATTCATTATTCTTCCTATATAACAATAAAATCATATGTTGGGGGTATATAACTGGTGGTATTACTGTATACATATAAAGTAACATATACAATTCAAATTTATGGTAAAATAAGAATGCACAAAAGCACTACGCTAATCTATAATGTAATATTAACCATGTAGATTGTACTTCGTTTTCTTTTCTTTAATATTATAATTTGTGTTCTGTTCTTTTGATATTCTATCCATATACTATTCAAGAGTTTTTTATTGTAATGCATGTAATCTGAAGAAATTGTTTCTATGCTTAATAACGACAGAAATTATAAGCAAAAAATCTGCTATTAACTAATTGTTTTTCATTGTATCTAATCCTTAAAAACTTTAGATCTACTCTAAATCAATAGATTTTTTTTGAGAACTTCATAAAATTCATAGAACTTCATAAAAGTTTTATGAAGTGAATGATAAATTAAAAATCTGTCGGCCATATTAATTGATTGATATACAACCAGTAATGTAATCGTTTTTATCCACAATTAATATTATTAAACAAATGAATTAGTAATAAGAAATATGCAAATAGTAGAAGGCACATTTGTACTTACGGATTGAATTGATATTTGAAGGTTAGATGTAATTCGAGAGGACAATTATTGAAATCTAATTAGAACACAACCGACGCGTTACTATTAACGGTTAAAAAAGGCTAAATGACTTGCACTGTAATGGCGACTAACAGTCCAATGCCACTTAAATTAATTCTTTTATACCTAGAATACTTTCTTTATTATATTATTATTTTTTAATTTAGTTGTTAAAAAAAAATATTTTGCAGATAAAATTAAAAATAATCAAAAGTTTATCTTATTATTTGGCAAATAATTTAATATGATGATTAATGTTTAATTTTGCTTATCAGTTATATCAATTACGACAAACTTGTAATTCTGCTTATCATTTTAGACGGCCATGTTACTTTTAAAGCAACATCATACTATATCTTAAAAGAAGAGACTCATCGTATGATTAAAGGGTAATATGAGAATTATGTAAGAATTTATAATGATGACGCAGTTAAATTAGAAAATGGAAGTACGAGCACTGTAAACTACAATAAAACAACGCGAGAACATTATTACAAACTAGAAGGGAGCCAGCGTAGCCCAATAGCTTGCTTGCTCGCCTCAGGGCTGATATGTTACTACAGATTAGGGTAGCCCAGTGGCTAAATATGTAATATATTATTATATTTATTATATATTTTATTAAATTTATTATATTATACTAATATTTTTAAATCAAAAGTGTACAAATTAGATTCGCGGATTTTTTCGTGCTCCCAGTCCACTGATTGATGTGTCAGCGCATGTTCAGGAAATAATATGTGGATAAATTAGATTGGCAGATTTTTTCATGCCGTCAGCAACTGATTGACGTGTCATCGCATTTTCAGGAAATACAAAGTAGACAAATTAGATTTGTAGATTTGTTCGTGCTGTCAGTCCACTGATTGACGTGTCAGCGCATATTCAGGTAATAAAAGGTGTGCAAATTAGATTCGCGGATATTTTCGTTCCGTCAGTCCACTGATTAACGTGTCAGCGCTATTCAGGTAATAAAAGGTGTACAAATTAGATTCGCGAATATTTTCGTTCCGACGTCCACTGATTGACGTGTCAGCGCATATTCAGGTAATAAAAGGTGTGCAAATTAGATTCGCGGATATTTTCGTTCCTTCAGTCCACTGATTGACGTGTCAGCGCATAATCAGGAAATAAAAAGTGTACAAATTAGATTCACGAATATTTTCGTTCCGTCAGTTCAATGATTGACGTGTCAACGCATATTCAGGTAATAAAAGGTGTACAAATTAGATTTGCGGATATTTTCGTGCCGTCAGTCCCCTGATTGACGTGTCTGCGTATATTTTAGTAATAAAAGGTGTACAAATTAGATTCGCGGATATTTTCGTTCCGTCAGTCCACTGATTAACGTGTCAGCGCATAATCAGGAAATAAAAAGTGTACAAATTAGATTCGCGAATATTTTCGTTCCGTCAGTCCACTGATTGACGTGTCAGCGCATATTCAGGAAATAAAAGATGTACAAATTAGATTCGCGAATATTTTCGTTCCGTCAGTCCACTGATTGACGTGTCAGCGCATATTCAGGTAATAAAAAGTGTACAAATTAGATTCGCGAATATTTTCGTTCCGACAGTCCACTGATTGACGTGTCAGCGCATATTCAGGTAATAAAAGATGTACAAATTAGATTCGCGGATATTTTCGTTCCGTCAGTCCACTGATTGACGTGTCAACGCATATTCAGGAAATAAAAGGTGTACAAATTAGATTCGCGGATATTTTCGTTCCGTCAGTCCACTGATTGACGTGTCAGCGCATATTCAGGTAATAAAAAGTGTACAAATTAGATTCGCGAATATTTTCGTTCCGTCAGTCCACTGATTGACGTGTCAGCGCATATTCAGGAAATAAAAAGTGTACAAATTAGATTCGCGAATATTTTCGTTCCATCAGTCCACTGATTGACGTGTCAGCGCATATTCAGGAAATAAAAGATGTACAAATTAGATTCGCGGATTTTTTCGTGCCGTCAGTCCACTGATTGACGTGTCAGTGCTTAATCAGCAAATAGATTCCGCATAATCGTCAATTAGATTCCGTTTAATTTAAACTATTAATTATGATTTTAATGATTTCATAGAATAATGAAAGATCCGTCTAGAGAAACATAAAATACTATGATTGTTGCTTCTCGAATCACAGGCGAGGCATTGCTTCCCTTGACTGCACGTCTATGATTATGATATAAAATATTAAATATGTTCCTTCCCTTACTTCCTTCCTTAGAAATCACACCTTCTTTTTTTTTTCCTTCTACACTTGCTGGATGTAAAAAAACCTGATGTACAATATTTTTATAATAGTAAAATAACCAAGGTAACTGATTATGTATACTAATAAAAAAAAATCAATATTATATCGGAAAGACGATCCAAACTGAACACAATACGAGTTCAAAATCGAAGTAACACACATAGTAAAGAAACAGACTTCTAAACTCAAATTTTTGGTTCAATCCATCTTCAGCAGAAAAGAGATTCAGAGGGAGACCAAGCACGTTGAAGACGCAACGGTAAGTAACCCACCACCCACTTAGGTTATTTGCCGTTGCGCTTAATATAAATAAATTAACTTATACATTTTTTTCATGTTACTATAATTAATTTCTGTATTGATGTAGCCCTGAAGATGTCTACAAATGTAGACAAAATGTTGGCTTAAAGGTGTTTTACATTTTGACACTAGACCAAACATCGATAAAAAAGAAAAACGTTATTGAATATAAGCGGTTGATTAGAAAATATATATATATATATATATCAATGATCAAACCACAATAAGAAATGGGAAAACAAGACTAAGATCTTTCAACCGTAACAAGCGGTCTTCGTCAGAGTCAAAAACCCAACCAACTCAGTTTCTGACGAAGTCTCTGACGAAGACCGCTTGTTACTGTTGAAAGATCTTAGTCTTGTTATCCCATTTCTTATTGTGGTTTGATAATTGATTCTTCTTTCACGTGTTTATGTGAAATCTTTATATATATATATATATATATATATATATATCTTAAAATTCGAAAAAGCCATTTAAACTGGACGCAAATTAGTTCAAAAACGAAGGAAAGCAACACAGAGGAAAAGGGACATACTTATTAATTGTAATAAATATTAATTGTATTCCATATATATATATATATATATATATTACAGTTCAATGAACCAAAAGAAACATAGAGAAATTAAAAACACACATTTACAGTCTCTTATTTTCGGTTGAACTTTCTTCAGGAGAGGTAAGAAAGGGAAACCAAGCGCACTGGTACAGAGACGGTTGGAGACCGTTAGTTGGTCTTCAACCGTCTCTGTACCAGTGTGCTTGGTTTCCCTCTCTTATCTCTCCTGAAGACGGTTCAACCGAAAATTAAAGACTGTAAATGTGTTTTTTTTAATTTCTCTATGTTTGTTTTTGTACATTGAACTGTATTTGTCCATTTCGGATCGTATTTTCAACAAAAATCTAGTAAGTAGTAATTAGGGTCTCCAACCGTCTCTGAACCAGTGCGCTTGGTTTCCCTATCTTATCTCTCCTGAAGACGGTTCAACTGAAAATTAAAGACTGTAAATGTGTGTTTTTATCTTCTCTATGTTTGTTTTTGTACATTGAACTGTATTTGTCCATTTCGGATCGTATTTTCAACAAAAATCTAGTAAGTAGTAATTAGGGTCTCCAACCGTCTCTGAACCAGTGCGCTTGGTTTCCCTCTCTTATCTCTCCTGAAGACGGTTCAAACCGAAAATTAGAGACTGTAAGTGTGTTCTTTTGATTTCTCTATCTTTCTTTGTCTATATTGAACTATTTTTGTCCGTTTTGGATCGTATTTCCAACGAAAAAGTATATATATACATAATATTAATAGATCTAATATTATAAACATTAGTAACGGTCTCTTCAAACTGGATACTTTCGTTACGAGGGCAATAGCCTCTTCAAAGAGGGTTGACAGCTAGCGGATAGTTTTTTACTTTTTCTTACTGTACTCCTTTGTTTCCCCAAACATCCCTTTCTGGACATTAGTCCTTTCCTGTGCTTTCACCCTTTTAAAATACCACTCTTCCCTCCCACTCTTCTCAACTCCTCACCAGATGTTTTCTGCATCTAGTGTTCAGTTGGGTTTTTGACTGTGACGAAGACCGTTTGTTACGGTTGAAAGATCTTAGTCTTGTTTTCCCATTTCTTATTGTGGTTTGATCAGTGATATACATATATATATATATATATATTAGTATATTTAGGAAGCAGTCCTTCATTTATACAGGTTTGATTAAATAATACGCCATATTTACGGTTGATTAGTTTCCTTGTGTATTTCTCAAGGGATCTGAATAATCTTCTTGTACAAACATCTAAATTGAATAGAACATAGATATATATATATATTATATATATATATATATATATATATATATATATATAAAGAAAGAAATTAGTTCTCTAGTAATTAAGTCCAAAAATGATAACAATTAACTTTACGTAATTCTTGGAGAACCAGTTTAGTACTTTCCATATTCACTGGTCGAAAAGAAATATCAGGTATATTGAAAATATATTTAATTTTTTTTTTTACCATAATATGTTTATTTACAGAAATATTAATTGTATTCCAATAAAGATACATAAATTATTTTCTATATACGAATACGATTGATTTTTTTTTTTTTTGTTCAATCTTTACAAGAAGTAAAGAACTATAGAAGGGAATTTCTTCAGGAAATATGTTTGCTCTTTGCCGACTGTTTTCATACTCAATTTGTCAGACTATTGAACAATTTGAAAAGAACATGCATTTTTTATTTTCGCGTATACCTTTTTTTTTTTTTTGTTTAGTAAACCAACTGTGTGGAAAAGCAGTAAATAGAAGGTCATGGGGGGGGGGGGGGGTTGCGATTTGTTTTGGCGTTTTGCCGACTTTTCATCTTTTTTTTTTTTATATTCCTTGGCTTTTTTATTAAAATTAGTTCAACTTTTTTTCTTTCTAATTAAAAGAATAAATAAAAAAAAAAAGGATTGATTATCGAAGAAAACGCTATAAAACTTCATATTTTATGTTTTACAATTGTAGGGGTAAAAATGCTAATGAAATGGTTTCTACATATAAAAATTTTTAATGGTATAAAAAAACAACGCGTTTCGAACACGTTGTGTTCATCCTGAGGCATTAACTATAACATACAATGACACCAGAGAGTTTTATCTATAGTACAAAGTAAATAATAGTACAAAATAAAATAAAATAAAATATTATATACAAATACAATGACACCAGAGAATTATCTATAGTACAAAGTAAATATAGTACAAAATAAAAATAAATAGTAAAAACATAATAAATAAAAAATATAGTACAAAATAAAAATAAAATAAAATATTATTTACAAATACAATGACACCAGAGATACATAATACTAATTTCATCTATAGTACAAAGGAAATATAGTACAAAATAAAAATAAAATAAAATATTTTATTTATTAATAATAAAATATATTATAGTATATTAATAATATAATATATTAATAATATAATAGATTATTTTATTTAATAAAATATTATTTTATTTTATTTTTATTTTGTACTATAGATAACTCTCTGGTGACATTGTATTTATTAGTTAATGCCTGAGGAAGAATACTACGTGTTCCAAACGCATTGTTTATAACATTAAGTTTTTATATGTGGAGACCATTTCAATACCCTTTTACCCTACAATGAGTAAATACCACATAATAACTGATTGTACTACATATGTGGAGACCATTTCATTACCTTTTTACCCTACAATGAGTAAGTACCACATAATAACTGATTGCACCACATATGTGGAGATCATTTCATTACCTTTTTACCCTACAATGAGTAAATACCACATAATAACTGATTGTACTACATATGTGGAGATCATTTCATTAGCCTTTTACCCTACAATGAGTAAATACCACATAATAACTGATTGTACTACATATGTGGAGACCATTTCATTACCTTTTTACCCTGCAATGAGTAAATACCACATAATAACTGATTGTACTACATATGAGGAGACCATTTCATTAGCTTTTTACCCTACAATGAGTAAATACCACATAATAACTGATTGTACTACATACTCGTATGTGGAGACCATTTCATTACCTTTTTACCCTACAATGAGTAAATACCACATAATAACTGATTGTACTACATATGTGGAGACCATTACATTACCTTTTTACCCTACAATGAGTAAATACCACATAATAACTGATTGCATTGTAAAGTTAGAACTTTACAACTGTTTTATGTCATAGAAAAATTTATCTTATTTATTATTATGTGACTCGAAGTAAATGCTGTGTGTATTTGGTAGAGTAGTATTGAATATAGTATGTTTATTACGAAGTGCAACCATGGTATGAATTTATACGATTCTTACAATACGTATGAATGGCGTTTTTTGTACAGTGCAAAGAAATACAATCGAACCTTCAGTTTCCATACTTCAAGAAACGAAACTTTCAAGTTTTTATACTTATTTTTCTTAAATTAAACGAATTAATTTTTAATTTAATTCAATTTTTTAATTTTTGTTATGGGAACTATAACTTTATTATGCATAAACAATATTATTATTATGTATTTTAATGTATAATGAACCTAAACTAACTGAATCCACCTTTATTTGATGATTGTGATTTAAAGCAATGTGAGACAGAGAATAGTGTAGCTATCCTCCCTTCTCATATGTCTACGCTACTCCAATTTCATTCGAATCTTTTCAAATCGGCCACTACAGTATTCAGTAGGTCTAACCCTACTAAACATGTTGAGAGTAGGCTGTATATCCTAAGGTACGTCTTGGCCTGCCGTCAACAGTTAGGCTAGGCTTTTTATTTGTTCATTATAATGTATATTATGTATTAATAATAGTGTTTATTTAAATTAAATGTGTAGTGTGCTAAAGTAAATGAAATTGAGATAGCCTAGCCCTTTAGTGAGGTTATGCATACAGTACGTCTTGGCATGCTGTCAACCACTTAGCCTACCCTACCCACCATTAGGCTACCACTTACCAGTGTTACCAATTTCCAGACTTATCTGTTTCCAAATCTGTCTCGGTCTCTATCAGTATTGTAATTTGAGGGGTCTCTATCAGTATTGTAATTTGAGGGGTCTCTATCAGTATTGTAATTTGAGAGGTCTCTATCAGTATTGTAATTTGAGGGGTCTCTATCAGTATTGTAATTTGAGGGGTCTCTATCAGTATTGTAATTTGAGTGGTCTCTATCAGTATTGTAATTTGAGGGGTCTCTATCAGTATTGTAATTTGAGGGGTCTCTATCAGTATTGTAATTTGAGGGGTCTCTACCAGTATTGTAATTTGAGGGGTCTCTATCAGTATTGTAATTTGAGGGGTCTCTATCAGTATTGTAATTTGAGAGGTCTCTATCAGTATTGTAATTTGAGGGGTCTCTATCAGTATTGTAATTTGAGGGGTCTCTATCAGTATTGTAATTTGAGGGATCTCTATCAGTATTGTAATTTGAGGGGTCTCTATCAGTATTGTAATTTGAGGGATCTCTATCAGTATTGTAATTTGAGAGGTCTCTATCAGTATTGTAATTTGAGGGGTCTCTATCAGTATTGTAATTTGAGGGATCTCTATCAGTATTGTAATTTGAGGGGTCTCTATCAGTATTGTAATTTGAGGGGTCTCTATCAGATTTGTAATTTGAGGGGTCTCTATCAGTATTGTAATTTGAGGGGTCTCTATCAGTATTGTAATTTGAGGGGTCTCTATCAGTATTGTAATTTGAGGGGTCTCTGTCAGTATTGTAATTTGAGGGGTCTCTATCAGTATTGTAATTTGAGGGATCTCTATCAGTATTGTAATTTGAGGGGTCTCTATCAGTATTGTAATTTGAGGGGTCTCTATCAGTATTGTAATTTGAGGGGTCTCTATCAGATTTGTAATTTGAGGGGTCTCTATCAGTATTGTAATTTGAGGGGTCTCTATCAGTATTGTAATTTGAGGGGTCTCTATCAGTATTGTAATTTGAGGGGTCTTTATCAGTATTGTAATTTGAGGGGTCTCTATCAGTATTGTAATTTGAGGGGTCTCTATCAGTATTGTAATTTGAGGGGTCTCTATCAGTATTGTAATTTGAGGGGTCTCTATCAGTATTGTAATTTGAGAGGTCTCTATCAGTATTGTAATTTGAGGGGTCTCTATCAGTATTGTAATTTGAGGGGTCTCTATCAGTATTGTAATTTGAGGGGTCTCTATCAGTATTGTAATTTGAGGGGTCTCTACCAGTATTGTAATTTGAGGGGTCTCTATCAGTATTGTAATTTGAGGGGTCTCTATCAGTATTGTAATTTGAGAGGTCTCTATCAGTATTGTAATTTGAGGGGTCTCTATCAGTATTGTAATTTGAGAGGTCTCTATCAGTATTGTAATTTGAGGGGTCTCTATCAGTATTGTAATTTGAGGGATCTCTATCAGTATTGTAATTTGAGGGGTCTCTATCAGTATTGTAATTTGAGGGGTCTCTATCAGTATTGTAATTTGAGGGGTCTCTATCAGTATTGTAATTTGAGGGGTCTCTATCAGTATTGTAATTTGAGGGTTGAGTATAAAGATAAAAATAATCTTCCTAATTTCTCTTCCGCATTAGCTCCAATTTCTGATGAAATTAAAAAAAAAAAAAAAAAATAGTTAATTCAGAGACAAAATACAACGTAATATTTACAGAGTCAGCATAAACTCAGTATAAATATGATTGTTTAGTTAATATCCTTTTTGGTTTGTTTAAATTATTTCAACTAGTTGTTAAAAAGACTCCGCGACAGCTGTCACAGCCATTCTCTCTTTTCGTAGTTTACCATTTGATCAAAGCTTTCATTTATTCCCTTTCCTCTTCCATTTTTACTAGGTTCCCATTTTTTTTTTTTTTTTGTTTTTATAACAAGTCATCTTAAAAGAGCTTTATTTGTAGTTTCATTTGTGTTATTTTAACGAAAACAATATATTTATTTACAAATTACTACTTATTCTGAGGTAAAAATGGATAAAACAAACAAAAGTTTACACACAAATGAAGTTTTATTCAACAAATAACAATGCGTTTCGAACACTTTGTGTTCATCATCAAGAAGACATAGAAGGCTGTGGTGATGAAGGATTGGTCCAGTGAAAATAATTACTTGATGCCAACACCAACGCCATTTTAAAAGTTTCAGATTATGCACATATTTCGTCTTCTCGAAGGCAGATTTGATGCTGTTGGAATGAAACTCAACTGTTAACTTCTTAACTAGAATAATAGGAAGGAACACTAAGACTACCTTGATACAACTAGCGATACACTAACTAATCCACTAGTGATAATAATTACGTAACTGAAGGTTATGAGGTGTTCCACATAAGATTTTTATCTGTTTCTTTAATGCCTTAAGCCTTAAGCATTACCCTAACAAATCCACTATTGATAATAATTACGTAACTGAAGGTTATGAGGTGTTCCACATAAGATTTTTATCTGTTTCTTTAATGCCTTAAGCCTTAAGCATTACCCTAACAAATCCACTATTGATAATAATTACGTAACTGAAGGTTATGAGGTGTTCCACATAAGATTTTTATCTGTTTCTTTAATGCCTTAAGCCTTAAGCATTACCCTAACAAATCCACTATTGATAATAATTACGTAACTGAAGGTTATGAGGTGTTCCACATAAGATTTTTATCTGTTTCTTTAATGCCTTAAGCATTACCCTAACAAATCCACTATTGATAATAATTACGTAACTGAAGGTTATGAGGTGTTCCACATAAGATTTTTATCTGTTTCTTTAATGCCTTAAGCATTACCCTAACAAATCCACTAGTGATAATAATTACGTAACTGAAGGTTATGAGGTGTTCCACATAAGATTTTTATCTGTTTCTTTAATGCCTTAAGCCTTAAGCATTACCCTAACAAATCCACTATTGATAATAATTACGTAACTGAAGGTTATGAGGTGTTCCACATAAGATTTTTATCTGGTTCTTTAATGCCTTAAGCCTTAAGCATTACCCTAACAAATCCACTATTGATAATAATTACGTAACTGAAGGTTATGAGGTGTTCCACATAAGATTTTTATCTGTTTCTTTAATGCCTTAAGCCTTAAGCATTACCCTAACAAATCCACTATTGATAATAATTACGTAACTGAAGGTTATGAGGTGTTCCACATAAGATTTTTATCTGTTTCTTTAATGCCTTAAGCCTTAAGCATTACCCTAACAAATCCACTATTGATAATAATTACGTAACTGAAGGTTATGAGGTGTTCCACATAAGATTTTTATCTGTTTCTTTAATGCCTTAAGCATTACCCTAACAAATCCACTATTGATAATAATTACGTAACTGAAGGTTATGAGGTGTTCCACATAAGATTTTTATCTGTTTTTTAATGCCTTAAGCCTTAAGCATTACCCTAACAAATCCACTATTGATAATAATTACATAACTGAAGGTTATGTGGTGTTCCACATAAGATTTTTATCTGTTTTTTAATGCCTTAAGCCTTAAGCATTACCCTAACAAATCCACTATTGATAATAATTACATAACTGAAGGTTATGTGGTGTTCCACATAAGATTTTATAATGTTTCTTTTAATGCCTTAAGACTTAAGCTTTACCCTAATAAATCCACTATTATTTATTGGTGAGTAGGTATCCAAAAGTTTGTGTAAGCGCTACTTGTCCAGAATCTTTGATAGATCAAAATCATATTTTACACAAAAATGAGCCTCATAGTTTAGATGTGCTATATAGTTTGAGAACAATTATCCCTAATGGGAAAATCATTTTTTTGGCCAAATTGTGTTTGTAGACAACTTTTTTTTTCCTTCTAAACTACTGATTCTAGAGTCTTGAAATTTTGTCATTATCTCTGAAGCTACAAAAGCAATAACTGAAAAAAATCCTTAGATTTTTAAAACAACTGGAAATTTAAAAATTTTGATTTATCTTTCAATCTGAAAACTTGTGAGGGTCATGTAAGCCATACCGTTTGATTTCATCAAAATAAAATTATTCCTGAAAAAGAGCATTATCTGCGGCTTGAAGTAATTCTATTCAAAATTACATTAACTAATCGAATGATATAGCACATCTTTTGGTTTCAGAAAATGCTTTTTTTGACGCTAAACAGCTAATTAAAAAAAAACAATGAAATTTTGCCAAAAAACTTTATAATAAAATTAATAAATTATTAAAAAAGAATCCGCGAAATTTTAATTACCAGAAAGGGTAAAAAAAAAGCTATAAAAACTAAATATTCATCTTGGAGTAATGATCACCTGCTATACTTGTCGGGTTTGTTTACATTGATTAAAAAATTTTCAAGGAGTTATATATTATATTTACTTATTGTAAAGTTGAGTGTAGGCCAATCGGATTTTTTTTATGAATTTGTAATATTTTTTTTCTTTATTTATTTGTTTTATTATTTTTCCTTTCCCCCACTCCCTCCCTCGTAGGTTTTAACCAACTTACGGTCAATTAGCTTCACTTCAGTCCTCTCTTTTCTTCAGAGTGACTTGTATCTTTCTTACTGATGACGAGACAATATTAATATTGAGTTTTTGTCATCACTTTTCTATGAGTTCTTCTCTGTGGATTTGTTTTATTTAATTTGTGAAGTCTTTTTATATATTTGTTTACTTATAAATTATTATATTTGAGCTAAATATAGAAAATAACTGCTCAAACGATGATATTTTAAATTTTTTTGCCCCAAATATTGTCGGAAATTTTATAAAAATTCATCTCTGTCATGTTGTACTCAGATCCAATACGATTTGGCGTTGCTTCAATGTCACGTGCCTAATATTTTGGCACGTCTAACATTCTACCGGACTGTCAGATAACACATTCTTTGACTATATATTTTAAATAGTTAGAATACTATATATTGTAATATACAAATATATAATATTATAACATGCTATAATATGAATTTATATATGCTTTGATGTGTTCAAGGTATTTTTAAGGACATTTATAGTGAAGCAGAAATAAATAAGAATCTGTAGAGGTCTACCCTCAACTTTACTAAAAGTCACAATCAAAACTTAATGGGCAATTTAAATATGAATAAAAATTACATTAAATTGAATAAATTGGATAGTTGTTTTCACTGGACCAACCCTTCAGCACCACATCCTTGGTGTCTTTCTGATGATGAACACAAAGAGTTCGAAACGCATTGTTGTTGAATAAAACTTCATTTGTGTGGAAACTTTTTTGTTTATCCATTTTACCTCAGAATGAGTAAATACTACACAATTACGGATTGCACAACCAATGATTTCATTAATATTATTATTAGAGCTTTGTAATTATATTTAGCATGCAGGATATAAGTAGAAATATATAATATTAAGGATTTTGATATTTACGATTCATTTCTTTGCTTAATTACTGAAATTCTTCCTTATTGAAATATTTAAAACAGTGATAATAATCAATTAAAATAAGATTTAGGGAATAAGATGCAATGATTTCAGACAACACTATATTGATTAAACAGGTAAGGACTTTAAGGCAACGATTAAGTATAAATTCATGATTAAATCAGAGAAGGAATAAAAAATATTTCAAATTTTTAAAACAACTTAAAAACGAATTTTTTTCAATAAAATGTAAAAAAATTTTTGGTTATGATTGAATGTAAAAGCTTTTAAGGAGACAAAAAACATTATATTGTAAACCAGTTTGATAATTTTTTTTACTTATAGCAAAGTGAGTGTAGACCACTCCAGACTTTTTTTTTATTATGATTCTATAATCTTTCTCAATTAATAATTAAAACATGGACAGTGTTCACAATTTCTTCCATTGTATTTACTCAATTCATTACTTTTAATTAGTTTCATTCATTAGTTTCAATGAATCTTTCAAATCTACCTTATTAGTTATGTTTCATGATTGGGAATTTCATTTACTAAATCATAAGACTTAATTTGAAACAAATGTTACCTTAACCTTTTCATTTTATAATCACAATTATTTACAATTACCATACATTTTGTTAAGAATTTATTCTTAACAATTATCCCAATTAATTTTCATTATAACTTACAAATTTTAATATTATTATTAAAATATATTTAATTAATTAAATCCATTGGATATATATATATATCTGATAAAGGGCTTACTTAAAATAAATTTAAATGTAAACCAGTTCAAAGTTTACAATTCAATTTCGAATTAACAAAAATTGTAAATGTTTATAATTGTTTAATACTGGGCTTTTTTTCATTACTTAAAGAAAATGTTGAATTTGTTTTTAAAAGTCATTCAGTAAAGACATTTTGAATGAAAACTTACCCTTATAATAATACTAGATGACCCATCATCCCTTGCGTCACTCAGCATAAAGAAATTATAGCGTTCAGTTAATAATATACATTCACTGAATCTGATTGACTATTTCTTGTTATCGCTATTTCTTGTTATTAAGCCATGAAAAGAAAGTTTATTATATGGTCCAATCATTTGATATAGTATTCCTAACATGATTCAAGATATTCACAACAAATATATTTATTAAAAGAAAAAATAATTTAAAAGTACCATTTATTTTATTATATAAATAAATGAAACATCAATTCAAGGTATATACACAATCAAGCATATTTCAAAACTAAAAAAACCTGTAAATTGAAATATTCCATTTACTTTACCCAACATAATAATTTTGAACATGAATTAAACGAATGTTTCTTTCTAACATTACCTTAGAACATTTGCATTTAATCTTTCATTTGTGTTCAAGTTTATATTCCTAGAATTATTCATTTTAAACCTCTAATGTAATAGTTCATTATATATACTTTCGGAATTTCATACATCTTGTTTATTGCTTAAGTTACAAATAGGATTGTTAAATGAAAACGTTGGATTTGAAAGTTTGATTTGAACCTGGAAAACTAACCTATTCCTGATAAATAAAATTTGTTTTATATATATGTATGACAATAATTAACAATAAATACGTGAAATAAAAAAAACCATCGTCTAAACAACAATAAAATTTCTAATAATGTGCCTAAGATCTTTCGTAGAAAAACTCGTTAGATTTATTCTATAACATAAATAGATTTTACATCTGGAGTCATTAATTTTACTTGAGTTGAGAGAATTTATTTTTAGTTCTCCTTTCTTTTTAATACGATTATTTGTAAAGTAATATATTACTCACTGTTTTCTTTAATATTTATTTGAATAATTCATTATAAACTGGAATTACCAGGTATTACAATTTTCACCTGTGTGCAAATATTCAAACATCAGATTTTATTAGTCTATAGATCAAGGTATTTGTTTTCATGACCACAATTACTAATAAATATTTTTCTTGTTCTCAAGTTTTGGCCAGGGTTAACTACTTAAAATTAACCTCTTTTAAAAGCTACATAAGAACGTTTGTAGAAGCTAGCCGTAAGTAAGTAAGTTCTTTAACTTTGTATATAGAATGTGGTACAGGTCACAATAAATAAACACGTGATGCAATCAATCAAGTTTAAACCACAATGGGAAAAGGAAAACAATAGAAAAAAAATGCTCTGAGGCCTTTCAATATATGTCATCAGAAAGCAAACAAAGTACACAAAGGCCTCAGATAAATAAAATACAGGTAAAATAAAGTATATTGAAAGGCCTCAGAGCATTTTTTTCTATTGTTTTCCTTTTTCCATTGTAGTTTAAAGTTCATATAATGTGTTGTAGATAACATAATTGTCCATTGTATTTAATTTGTCTTGAAATAAAGATGATCACGTGTTGAAATAAAAACGAAAAGTTGTCAAAGACGTATATAACCTCTTACATAACGAGATAATGTACTGAATCATGAGAAGAAGAAAAGTATTTATTATAATAATACACCATATTATATTTATTATAATTTATATACCATTAATTTGATGAAACATAAGCTCTAATTCATACTGTTTTGATATATTATCTCCAGCTAAGTTATTTATTAGCTATATTATAAATCCTTATAAAAGTATATCAGCTATTATTTACAATTATTTAAATAATGTTTATTTCTGCTGAATGATTACTTAGAATCAATGAAATTACCTTTTTAATTATGTTTTTGTAAACATATTGTAATTTTCGATTGTGAAATGTAATACAATTTAAAAAAAAATTGAATTATTTACCACTAACCTTATAATTCTCATGTGTAATTCATTTTCTTCTGTTTCATGCATTTTAATGAAGAAAAAATACAATTTGTATTCACTTTTAACTGATTAACATAGTTAATTTTATCATTTTTTACATTATAAATAAATTACTTGTTTGAAAAAAGAGAAAAGAAAACCAACACCTTGGGCAGATTGAAATTAGAGAAGCCATAATGATATGATAACAGTGCGTCCAAATTAGATAACAATTAATTACGAACTAATATGGATTTATTTAATGCACTGAATTATTTTATTTAAGCAAGCTTTTTATTATTTTTATTTTTATTATTTAACCAGTGGAACTGTTTATGTGTAATTGTTTATTAGTTTAATATGAATTATGTTATGTTAAAAAAGACTTGGTATTGTAAAAGCATTTTGATCTGAAAGTATATAAATCAATAAACATTTTATTGATTGATAAACATTTTATTATAAATCAATAAAAAAACTACTAGTGGAACTGGTTAAATAACTTTTATCAATACAAGACATTATAAAACATGTAGACTAACAATATGTTTCAAATACTCAAAGAATAAACGAAATAACTTCATTATAAACTATAAATGGGTTTACTTTAATTGATATATTGATAAAAACAGTCCAATAGAACAATAATAAACACAAAATATTCTATTTAAGCAGTTTTATAAGATGTATTACCTCTACTAAGAGATATATGGAATTGGTTAAACGATATCTATCATTTATATTCAGAAAAACAAATAGATAATGTAAAAAATAATAATATCTTAGGAAACTAAAAGGAATTAATACATATGATAAAAATGGTATTCACTTTAAAGTAGTTTTTTTATTGATTTATAATAAAATGTTTATCAATCAATAAAATGTTTATTGATTTATATACTTTCAGATCAAAATGCTTTTACAATACCAAGTCTTTTTTAACATAACATAATTCATATTAAACTAATAAACAATTACACATAATAGTAATAATAATGATAATTAAATCAAGGTCGACTCAGTGGCAATTAAACAAACTGTCACATAATGATGAATAACTATAGTAGATGTTTTCTTACATTTTTAAATTTTTTTTTGTCGTATTTAAAACAATCTAATCTGCTATACAGATCATTATACCTTGTCATCATACTAAACAGTGAGGAATGAAGCAAATAACTATTTTTATGACATTGAACATAGGATAATTTGGCTTTTCTAAATTTTATATGATGAGATGTGAAAATTTAGTTGGGAATAAGATAAAGACAATCAATTA
Organism: Hermatobates lingyangjiaoensis; assembly: GCA_026182355.1. Classification (NCBI taxonomy): domain Eukaryota; kingdom Metazoa; phylum Arthropoda; class Insecta; order Hemiptera; family Hermatobatidae; genus Hermatobates; species Hermatobates lingyangjiaoensis. The sequence goes on from JAPFBL010000575.1 coordinate 144,615, forward strand.
AATTATGAAATAATTTATATATAAATAGTATGTCATCATAGTATCAATGGAAAAGGAGGTCAGATATATTTTATTGGTCACAAAATAAACGATAGTAAGATAGATCAGTAGGATAACTCGATTTATGAGAAACCTTCTTAAGGAATTTGGAATGGACGGTTTGAAGTAAATTTATGATAATAATTGTTATTCCAAACATATACTAAAATTGAAAGAATAAAAGATTTATAAAGAGTAACAAAAGTAACCATAAGTTCTTCCTTCCTACACAAAAATTAATTTTCCATCTTTTTTGTGTTGGATGACTTAGTGTTTCTTTTCCTCTCTAATCATTAGTAAATACTACTTGCATGTAAATAACTGCTTGCATGACTCATGAATAACAAAAGTACTGGGATTTTTGAGTTCATATGAATTTCTTGTAAAATAAACAGAGAATTTTCATGTTACAGTTTTTTTTTTTGAAACAACAATGCAATTGCCTGAAATTTAGAAAGGAGTATGTGGTTAGAGGTTACTATGATCTATTTTATTAAATGCTTTACCAAAGTCAGTATAAATCACATAAACCTGTAAACCAGAGTTCATAGAATTAAGGATATAATTTTGAAAGGAAAGCAAATTAGTTGACCTACTAAGATAAAGATATCATGTTGTTGAGAAATAATATAATTATTAATATATCTGCTAATGCTTACTAGCAATTATGGAGTTAATTATTACACTTTAAAAAAGTGTATCAAATATTGGATTGATATTGACTCTAAGTTTACTAGTAATTGTAGGGTAAAAAGCTAATGAAATGGTCTCCACATATAAAAATTTAATGGTATAAACAACGCATTTCGAACAGGTAGTGTTCTTCTTCAGGCATTAACTAAAAAATACAATGACACAAGAGAGCTTTCTACATTATAAAGGAAATATAGTACAAAATAAAAATAAAATAAGAAAGAGAATATAATCCATAATTACCAGTAATTATGGAGTTAGTTATTACACTTTAAAAAATCTGGAGTGGCCTATACTCAACTTTACTATAAGTAACTTAATATCAAATTTCTTGAGTATATAATATATAACGTCTCATTTAAGCATAACATAAACATCTAAATGGGATATGATTATTAGTCTTTCATTTTTGAGGTAGTACAGATAGTGATTGAAGGACATATCAATAAATAAGCTTATTTTTGACATCACACAGCTGATGAAAATAATTTCATTAGTATAACTACAGGAGTAATAACATTTTTGAAAAACCAAAGTGAACATTTCTTGATACGAAATATTCTCCTACAAGAGAACATGGCTTTTGTTCAAATAGCCAGTGGATTTCTTACATCGTTTACTTGACATCCTTCTACATTAAATATTAAAGTAAAATTTTCAAATTTAAAACAGGAAAATACCCTTATTTTCTCTGAAAAACATCATAAAAATCGAAGAAAAAATGTTGTTTTAAGTTGATTTATAATTAAAGATGTACGATAATTACATTTATTAATCTCTAAACGAAAGATTTCAATTTTGAATTATCTTTTACATTTTCGGTCTTTTATAGAATTATTATACTGGGAATTTTATGGCTTCTTAGTATTTAATAAGATCATTTTCCTTCCCCTTTGTCAAATATCATATATACGAATTTTTTCTGAGTGAGTGTTATCTTTTTCCTACCTTCTGTACTCTGTTATAAGTTTGCTATGAATGTATATTGAGAAAAAATATATTAGGAATTAGCCAGTTTACATACTCAAATCGAAATCAAAGCCAGCTATTCAATATAATTTAAATCTTTTATAGTTGGTAGCTTCTAATTTTTGAAAATAATAAATATGAACTATTAGACTAGAATTGTAAAAAAAAACTGGATATTTCTCAACAAACATAAGTCCTCTTTCTTGAGGAAAGAGTCATTCATCACATTTAAATAGCATGAAAGGTACTACATTGACAATGATAATGTAATTGTAACTGATATTAAGTTTTGCTCAAGAGTGCAATATATAGATTTATTAAAGCATTTTACGAGACAAATCCATCATGCCATGGAAGACATGGAAGAAATTTATTAACTGAATCGACTGAAATAAAATTGATGTTTAGAGGGTTAATGAACTGATTTGAAATGTATAAATGACTTATATGAGGTGTAAGAAGAATAATAAGTCATTACATTTATTTGAATAATAAGTGTAAGGATTTAAATCTTCTATTACACAGATAATCATATTTTTTTTTAGAAAATCAAGGTAACATTATTAGAATATTGATGTAAGCTTATGCTTAAAATGTAAAACTAAAACTGAAATGAGAACATAAAGATTTTAATGAAGTCGTTAAAAATTGACTTTGCATATGTGGATATTTCACCTTATTTCAATTGAAGGCACAAATTAAAACGTTTATTGCCAATGTTTAATGTTAAAGATTTACTATTTTTAATTGGGCTATAAATACAATACTTTAATTGTCTTCCTTAGATTGGAAAGAGGTGACTATGATTTAGAGGTTTTTATATGAATATAGTTAAAAGAAAACATATATTATTTAGCACAATTTGTCTTTATGGACAAGGTTTAACGCAGAGTTCTTTAAATAAATAAACCTTACATTTATTGAGGTTTCACATTGAGCTAAAAATATTGCAAAGCGACTAATACGTTGATGCTTTTACTGGAAAATAAATGCCTGATTTATAATCTAGAGGTAGTGGATAACAGAAATTCACATTACAAACCCAACTTTATGAATATATAATAATATTTGTGAAGAATGTAACATGTAAAACAAATATCTACATGAATAAAACACATCAAAGTTATTACAATCCCATATTAGTAAAAAATATGTTATTACTGGTTATTTTAAGACAACTATATCTTTCTGTACAAAATAAACAACTTTTTCTTACTAATAAATCTTATCTAATGCTAATAAAATATTATCGAGAATAATTATTTAGATAATTGAAATTAAACAACAATTTTGATGTACAGTTCAAAGATTGAATTATACTGCAATGAATAATACCTAATTGTTATAAGTTATGTAGGTTATATTAATTTATAATTGAAATTAGACTTTCTAAAGCTGTTTGATGTTTTTAATTTCAATTATTTATTTCTAAATTAAAACATGATTACAACATAATGTTTCTGAATTTATTTTTCATTTTGTATTAATTAAATTTATGTAAAACTAAAATTGAGGGCTTAGTTTTAGTTTCACTTTCTTCTGTCCCAATGAACCATAACACCATATATAACTCACAATGTACAGGTTAGATGATGAAACATGTTTATGGTTTAAATTATAATTATAGTTGACTCTCAACCAATAATAATAAAGAAAAGCTAAGTATTCTTGAGTTTGGTCATAAAAAAATACATCTTCATATTAGTATCACGTTTAGTATGACTTACTTGGCTTTATCAAAGCTAAGAAATTGGTAAAAAGCACAATTAACAGTCATTAAAATCTACTGTGCAGTTTAATGACTAATTAATTAGAAGAAGTAATGACATAAATAGTAGTTTTATCAGAAATGTGTAACTAATCACACATTAAAGCTACGATTTTATTTCTTACTTATTGTTATACATTAGAACTGTAGAACTGTTTTTAAGAATAATAATTATGTTTTAATGATATGTTAACCCTAATGATAACAAAAAAACGTGAAAAAGTTGGGATTGTTGTGATGTATAAATGTTTTACATTTAGTTGGAGACCAAACCTACTAAAATATTCATTTTTTTTAATGTAGATAAACCATTGTTATGGGTTAATGTAATTTTATCAAATTCGATGTAGTCATTAATTTTCATTGATTAACTTTATTACAAAATTCATATTTTTATAATAATAATTGTATTGAAATAATAATTATACGGTAGAAATAATTAACTAGTAATAATAATACTATCAGTTTCTAAATCTGGATATAGTCTACTCCAGATTCTTTGATAAATTTAAGAAAAATATGACTTTATTTGTGTTAATTTGATTATCTATTTCTATAGAATTAATAAAAGAATATTTCCTATTATCATAATATTTGAAGTTTGTTGATATAACGTTCTGGTTAAAGCGCATGCGTGAATCACACTACTATAGCCAATGATAGTTAAGTATACATCTCATCATCAGGAATTAACCAATTATATTAGCAGATACATGATTTTGAATCAGTTGCTGTTCGGTTTTCTTACGAGTAGCAGTATACGCGTCTTTTTTCCAAAACTCCAGGTAATTTTTCTAGTTTTGCCATCTATTTGATATATTTATCTACAACATTAGAATAATGATAGTACTTATGTTGTGTTAGTGTTTAAAAAAGGTTTTTTTTTTCTTTTTAATAAAGATGTTATTAGTTATATGAATGCAAGTAGTAACACTTGACGGCGCCATGTTCAATTTATAAAACAAACCAACTTAATTTCACCAACAGCATTTTATGTTGGTTGTTTGATTTTTCTTACTTTCTGTTAGAATAAAACTTCATTTTAAGCATTGATTTTTCATATAATTTCATTTTCACAATTCACTATTAGTAAATCCAAATCAAATTCAAATCTATAAATTATTAAATCATATATCTTTTTTAAAACTGGAATATAAAAAAAATCAACGAATATTTCTGAAAACTCAAATAAAAGAAAATGAAAAAAACACATGTTGAACTAGAATTCATCAAAAACATACGTTTAATAAACAAAGTGGAATCTCATGGATAACATTTTCCAGAAATTCTGACATATAGTGTCACTTTAATTGTGAAAAGTAGGTAATACTCGTATTTAAAAATTTCGTAGTGTAGGTTCTAAACAACAAATTAAGGATGCGTGATTTTTTCTTGAAAAGAACAAACAGTAACAATTAATTTTTTGGCAATTCCTGTTTATAGGCAGAAGTCCACAAATCAGAAAGATAATTTATTGTATATTGTTATTATAAGTAAGTACTTATATAAGTTTTAAAAGTGTTTTATAATCAGTTAAGTATCGTTAATATCACATGTGCAGTTAATATCACTTAATAGCAGTTGTGAAAATAAGATTTGTGAACACCCTTCAGGTCACATGTTTGATGGGTTAATTTGATATTACGCTCAAAAATTACACTTATAGCTTAGATTTTTTTTTAACGAAACATTTATTCAGCATGCTTTATATAGATATTATATGCTGCAATATAACTAATTAGATTTATATTTTATATTTTTAACCCGATCCCCCAGCGGGTTAAATAGGTCTGCCCTTTACGGTCTTTTTGTTTGATCTGTGATTCTACATAGAGACTCCTAAATTTTGCCTAACTCAAGTGCATTTAGAGTAGGGATCTTAAACGAGTACCTGATATCGCACTGTCTCGGGACCGAAGGTTTAACGTCCTCTCAGAGGGACGATTTACTTAGATTTATTCACCTCCTGCGTGGGTAAATCGAGGGACAGGTGGGCATCGAACCCCGGTCCTATCAGTTCAGAAGTGAGTACGTTAACCACTTAGCTAACCTGTCCCCTTAATTAGATTTAAAATCACTACATTTCTTCGCTACTTGCTACAGCATATCGTATTTTTAGTTATAGTTGGAATACATAATTTTAATACTAAATATTTTTAACTTTATTAGTTATTTTTTACATGAAAAGTTATTACAAAAGTTTGGATTATAATAATTTATAAATCTTATTTCTTTAATTGTCCCACCATAATAAAAGTTTCTCAAATCTATTTGATTCATGAAGTTTTTAAGATAATCAAACATTTGACTGTTCTTAACAATTTTACTTTTGTCTAAATGCCAGAAATTTCCCGTAGATATTGTGAAGTTCATGAATCCGTGTTGCTCTTGATGGAGGTTCGGCGAGTTAAATAATATTTGATTCCACGTCTGAGGTGTTAAATTGTCACTAGGACACCAGTCGTTATCAATAATCCGAAATCTATTGAGGTAGCCTTTGGTTCGACCATGGCTACAGAGTGCTTTTGTTATTATATGGTTTGTTTCTGTATTGCACTTTTTCCGTGAATGTATAGTTAGAGGAATGTTTTAGTAAAGACACCTTTGGTCGAGGTGACCATTCCAGTTCCCATTTCTGCATTGATAATTCATGAATTACTGTTTGACATGTCCTCCTGTAGGAATTTGGGAGATCTAGGATTTGGCAAGCCCTTTTAGCCAAATAGTTTACATGTGCTGCGGGGGAGCCTTATAGGAAGACCAATTTATAGCCAATTAATGTACTTTCTTTCTTATCCTTAATTAATAACTCTAGAATGTAGGCATTTTTGAAAGTTACCATGTAACGATTTAAGAAAAGTAAAAAAGAATTTGATTTCTGTTTTAATCTGAAAGCATGTGAATATGATATTGGTCACAACTTTGATGGATCATAATGAAATTGACACGAAAATTGTGTTTTATAGAATAAGGAAGTGTTAGAATGAGTACTTCATCACCTAATACATACTTTGGAATAATAATACTTTAACAATACATCTGCTAAGTTCCATTTGTAGGAATCTGCCAGGTTGGGATAAAACAATGATTACATTTTCCTTAAAATCTGGAGTGGCCTACACTCAACTTTACTATAAGTATCTTAATATCAAGTTTCTTGAGTATATAACACACTTTAAAAAAGTGTATTGGATTGATATTGACCTTAAGTTTACTAGCAATGTAGAGTAAAAAGCTAATGAAATGGTCTCCACATATAAAAAATTAGGTATAAACAACACGTTTCGAACAGGTAGTGTTCTTCCTCAGGCATTAACTAAAAAATACAATGATACCAGAGAGTTATCTATGGTATAAAATAAATATAGTACAAAATGAAAATAAAATAAGGAAAAGAATATAATCCATAATTACTAGTAATTATGGAGTTAGTTATTACACTTTAAAAAAGTGTATTGGATTGATATTGACGTATAGTTTGTGATTTGTAATTTATTACCAACTTTGTTAAGTGGAATAACATGCTAATTTAGAAATTGTGTTTTCAATATGTTTAGATGTAATATTGTAACTGTAAATATGTATATTATGACTATTAGTACATAATAAAGAAGTAAACGAAGAAGTAGGGTTAAAAACAGAGGAGAAATATTTAATAAATAAGTTAGAAATCATATATATGCCATGTGAGGAAAACATCTTGCTTCAAATACATATTAGAAGGCATAACAGTGCTTGATTTATTGGATTTATATAGCTCCAGAATTTCTTAGTATTACTCTGAAATGTTTTTTTTTTTCTGTTATCAGCTAAATATCTGTTATAACATTCCTGAAATAAAGTTTTACATTCAGTTCTAAAAGATGAAACCTTACTCTAGTAAATATAGTTATCAGGTTAGTTCCACTGAGTTAAGTAATATTAGAATTACATTTAACAAGTCTTTACTGTAGTAGTTATTATCACCAGTTTGTTTAAACAGTAAATGGCACATCTTCTTTTTTCCTTAACTTTATCTGTTAAATTATAAGGAGAACTATTTTAGATAAGGTTAACTATTTTAGATAAAAGAACTATTTTTAGATTATTATCTAAAAATATAGAGGTACATTTAGGTGACTGATACTGTAGCATGAAGGTATTGTCATTATATACTTGAAGTATTATTTGTTTTAGTTTTAGCTTTATAATGGTCTATGCCAAGAAAAATAATATATTAGAAGTAATAAATGCATTCATTTATACTCGAGAATGAAAATAAAGTGTCTCAACTAAATTCTAATGAATTGGATGCATAATCGTCCTTCCAGAAATTGTATTATCAAATTCTAGAGGTAGTTCATAAGGAAGTATAGCATATACGTATGCAGTAAGAGAAGGATTGTATTACTTGTGATATTATTTGATAATACAATATCAAATCAATATAAATTAGAAATAATAAGTGCATTCATTTATACTCGAGAATGAAAACAAAGTGTCTCAACTAAATTCTAATAAATTGGATGCTAATGAAGCATAATCGTCCTTCCGGAAATTGTATTTAGTATTATCAAATTCAAGAGGTAGTTGATAAGGAAGTATAGCATGTACATTTGCAGTAAGAGAAGGATGTATTTGTAATATTATTTGATAGTACAATATCAATAGTAACGTATTTATTTTTGACGCTATTGTGACTATTAATAATGAATAGGAGTTTATCAAATTAAAAAATGCGAGTAAAACAAAGTTACTCGTATCAAAGTATAAAGAGGTCTAGAAATGATTTTTAAAAACAGTTTAATGAATTCAATTTAAGATTCATTGATATCCATTTAGTATATAGATAATAACGAATAGTTCCTTCAATTGGCGCTAACGATACATAATGCGCATGTCTTTTCTATGCCTATGTTCATTTCAACCAATCACAGCTCGCATTTCTTTACAAGCCCTTTGAAGTTTGAATTACGTCTCAGTACTATGTGTTAGTTTTATTGTAACAGTTGAAGTTTGTTTAAATGTGTTCTAATTGAAAAATTTAGTGTAATATCTGTTTATAAATTAGATTTTACATTGATTGAACGACAATGCAAGAATACAGAAGGTATTGTACATCTAATTACGGTCAGTTGAAACACTATATTAATTTTCTTTTCAATATTACAAGTGTAATTGATTCTTTTTTAGACTGTCTACTCTTATCTATAGTAATATTAAACTTGTTTTAATAATTTCAAAATGTAAACGTGGATGTATTTTGTTGTAATTGATAATTTCAGGTAACAAATGTCTATTTATTAGACTGAAAGAAGTGTTTATTCTTCTCCCAAACCAGGAATATAGCAAGAACTAATTAAACTTATATTGATTCAATAAAGTTATATTGAAAGAAACATTACTGCAATATAGGTATGAGTTTTCATTTAAGAAAAAGAAATTACTACAAAATCCCTACTGGAGAGTAGGGAAACCCTTATAACCTCTATGTAAAGGTCCGTCTCTGTAAACGCTGGGGCTCCTAAAGTACACTCTAGTTCTTAAATCTTGTTTTATTTTACCAAATTAATGTTTGACTAGCAGACGTGTCCGTCTTTGATGGGTATTTTACAAAAATTCAGTGAGGATACGTTGGTATTCTAAAATAATATTAGAAATTGTAGAATGGTAGAAAATATCATTATTAGTACAGTCTACAACTGTCATTAAATCTGGAGTTTCTTTTACGTTTTACAGCTTTCGATACTGAGCGCAAATTTGATTCTATTCTAGGCATTCTTCTTGTTTAGTACTCAGTTAGGTAATATTAACTTTATTAATGTAAGCAAATTATGATAAACGCAAACGAAATTAAAATTAACTTACAATACCTACTTGCTACAGTATCAGGTACATAAAAATACCTATATATCTATAGAGATTTTTTCTGTAGATTGCTTAGAACTGACTCATTTAAGTTATGATTACGTTTTATACATTAAGGAAAAAAAAAGTAAAATATATTTGTTTTTAAAAATATAGAGGTACATTTAGGTGACTGATACTGTAGCAAGAAGGTATTGTTAGTTGATATACCTGTGTACCTAACCAAACACAGTTTAAAAATCCATAATTTCGTTTCTATGTTGAATCTATTAAGCTTTTTAGTTAGACATACACAATTATACTGTTAAAGTTTCAGCTTACTATGAGTTAAGGTGGCTGAATTTGCTCCTGACAACATTTCTGAACAAACAAATAGAAAATTTTCGAAGGGTAGATTAGGGTTTCCTTAATCATTAAACGTAAAGACAATTTTGAGTCAATTCTAAGGAATATATAGACAAAACCTTTGTTTTATTGATATAAATCAACAATCCTTCTAATATTGTATCAATTATTTATTAACTATTCTACTGTTTGACTATATATGTACTATTATTAGTATTTTTATTGTACTACTGTAGTATCTCTTATTTTATTTTTTCCTAGTATTATTTGTTTCTTATTACTGCTATTATACACCATGCTTACTGTGTTTCAATAATTAATTTTTGTTTCACATGTTTATTGTGAAATTTTGATTTATTTAAGTATACGGTCAGGCAAAATGATCTAACACATTTGTAGGTTAATTAAAAGACAAATAAGGTCAATAAACAATGAAGTGTTTTTATTTTCTAAAAGTATATATTATGCCATTTTGTTTTGTTTCTGTATAATGCCATTGTTATTTTTTTAAACATGGTGCATATTAAACATAATTATACATAAAAACATAATAAATTAAACATAATATGTATTTAACCTACAAATGCAGTAGAATCATAGAGCATAGCTTAAACTGTAGGGTCAGGCAAAATGATGTGACACATTTTTAGATTAAATAAAAGACAAATAAAGTCAATAAACAGTGAAGTGTTTTTATTTTTGAAAAGTACATATAATGCCATTTTGTTTTGTTTCTGTATAATGCCATTGTTATTTTTTTAAACATAGTGCATATGAAACATAATTATACATAAAAAACATAATCAATAATATGTATTTAACAATTGTAGTAGAATCATATTAATGTAGTATATTAAATTAATTATTAATTTATGTTTAATGTAGTAGAATAAATTAAACATAATATGTATTTAACCTACAAATGTGTCAGATCATTTTGCCTGACCCTGTACGTGTGAAAAAAAAATTCAAATGACCTTAATCTATTTAGTTAATTTAGTTAAAATCTCTAAATCAAATTTTACACAAATTACATATTGCTCAATTACATTGTGCAAAACTGATGCACAATGCAAACCTACTTTGAAGTTGTTTTTTTTTTTTGAAAATCCATTTCACTGCTTTAAATATTGTGGTGAAACTGCCTTTCGTTTGAGTTAACATGTTTTTTGAAAAGACATACCCTTATTTCATAATCCTAGATACTAAGTATGATTCTGTATAACTCTTAACTTTTGAGGGAATTTCCATATAATTTTTTAAATTTGAGGTAAAGTTATATTCTGTATAACTTTACAAATTCAAAAAAAAAACTCAATACAATAATATACAAAATTAAATTATAGGTATTTATTTAAAATATTTAATTCATGAATTGTGCAATCTGTTATAGTGTGGTATTTACTCATGTGTGTTATTTGCTCATGTAAGTGTGTTATTTACTCATGAAAGTGTGGTATTTACTCATGTAAGTGTGGTTTTACTCATGTAAGTGTGCTATTTACTCATGTAAGTGTGGTATTTACTAATGTGTGTTATTTTCTCATGTAAGTGTGATATTTACTCATGAAAGTGTGGTATTTATTCACGTAGTGTGTTATTTACTCATGTAAGTTTGGTATTTACTCATGTAAGTTTGGTATTTACTCATGTAGTGTGGTATTTACTCATGTAGTGTGGTATTTACTCACGTAGTGAGGTATTTACTCACGTAGTGTGTTATTTACTCATGTAAGTTTGGTATTTACTCACGTAGTGAGGTATTTACTCACGTAGTGTGGTATTTACTCACGTAGTGTGTTATTTTCTCATGTAAGTGTGGTATTCACTCACGAAAGTGTGTTATTTACTCATGAAAGTGTGGTATTTATTCACGTAGTGTGTTATTTACTCATGTAAGTTTGGTATTTACTCATGTAGTGTGGTATTTACTCATGTAGTGTGGTATTTACTCACGTAGTGAGGTATTTACTCACGTAGTGTGTTATTTACTCATGTAAGTTTGGTATTTACTCACGTAGTGAGGTATTTACTCACGTTGTGTGGTATTTTCTCATGTAAGTGTGGTATTCACTCACGAAAGTGTGTTATTTACTCATGAAAGTGTGGTATTTATTCACGTAGTGTGTTATTTACTCATGTAAGTTTGGTATTTACTCATGTAGTGTGGTATTTACTCACGTAGTGAGGTATTTACTCACGTAGTGTGTTATTTACTCATGTAAGTTTGGTATTTACTCACGTAGTGAGGTATTTACTCACGTAGTGTGTTATTTACTCATGTAAGTTTGGTATTTACTCACGTAGTGAGGTATTTACTCACGCAGTGTGGTATTTACTCATGTAAGTTTGGTATTTACTCATGTAAGTTTGGTATTTACTCATGTAGTGTGGTATTTACTCATGTAGTGTGGTATTTACTCACGTAGTGTGTTATTTACTCATGTAAGTTTGGTATTTACTCACGTAGTGTGGTATTTACTCACGTAGTGTGTTATTTACTCAAGTAAGTTTGGTATTTACTCATGTAGTGTGGTATTTACTCATGTAGTGTGGTATTTACTCTCGTAGTGTGGTATTTACTCATGTAGTGTGGTATTTACTCATGTAGTGTGGTATTTACTCATGTAGTGTGGTATTTACTCATGTAGTGAGGTATTTACTCACGTAAGTGTGGTATTATTCACGTAGTGTGGTATTTACTCACATAGTGTGGTATTTACTTACGTAAGTGTGTTATTTACTCACGTAATTTGTTATTTACTCATGTAAGTGTGGTATTTACTCATGTAGCATGATATTTACTCATGATTGCAGTCACATAGGAATGGCCATTCGCAATTTTGAAAAAAGAATTAAAGAACACCAAAAAGAATATATTCAAAAAAGAGAAGCAAATAAAACTAATGACCATTTCATTTCACACTTTGCAAAACACCTTATAACTAATAACCATAGTTTTGATTCAAATACTAATTTGAAAATTTTATTTATCAATCATAAGTATCAAGAAATAGCAGGGTTAGAGGCTTTTGAAATAAACAAATCATTCAGAAAGAACACCTTTCTATGTATTAATGAACAGATACCAAGATGTACAACATTTCTGGATCTTTTTATATAATTAGAAAGATGTGTTTTCCTCTTGCTAAAACAGCCAGAGTGTTAAGTATAAGAGTGACAGTCAGTGCATGTTCTCATTGTACAGTTATTCTACTCGTAATATACCTGCCATGACCTCCTGCATTCCTTTGAACTCCCTCCCACCCTTGAAAACACTCCCTCATACCCTCAGTCCTTGCTTGGTCTCACCTCCCGAACAACCACCCCAGCAGAGCAGGTAACTAAGAATCTCTATTATGTATAAATAAGACATGCCTCAGTATGTAGTTTTAAGTTAAGGATCAATTTAAGCCATTTCAATATTATTCCCGTTATCACTCAATAGTGTCAGATGTATTCATTTTAATTAATTCGCCCCTATGTTCCTTTCTATGAGAGAGAGAGAGAGAGAGAGAGAGAGAAATAGAGTGAGAGGGAGAGAGAGAGAGAGAGTGAGAGAGACATATATAGAGAAATAGAGGGAGAGGGAGAGAGAGACATAGAGTGAGAGGGAGGGAGGGAGAGAGAGAGACAGAGACATTCCCGTTATCACTCAATAGTGTCAGATTATATTTATTTTAATTAATTCGCCCCTATGTTCCCAAACCTCTTAAATACATATATATTTTTTCCTAGATGTAACCTGAAGAAGAACATCAAGTGTTCGAAACGCGTTGTTTAGTTTCTTGTAATAAACTTTTTTGTGTGGAGACTTAATAATTTTCCTAAAATATTTAATTAATAACTAACAATTTATGTATTAAATACTTTTCAACTTCTCGGAATTTAATCAGGGTTAATTATTTGATATCAACTTTTTTTTGTCAACGTTTCATTTTTATTTTAAGATATCCTCAGGGCTATAAACTAACAAAAACAAATGGACATTTATCTTATAAACATCACAGTCATCATTAAAATTCAAGGCTACAGGGCCTAACTTCTACAACAGGACTTGAATAAGTAAAATTTTTGAATTTTTATGATAAATATTATGTACACAAGATAAATGTTCATTGTTTTTGTTAGTTTATAGCCCTGAAGATGTCTTAAAATAAAGACGAAACGTTGGAAAAAAAGTTGTTACAAATTAACACTGACCAAATTAGCGAGAATAAGGAAAATGTTTATTAGTAACTGTAGTCAAGAAAATAATACCTTTATATATTTTTATGTATTGTTATATTGCATTTTTTTTGTGCATGGATATATCAAATGAATTTGTATTCATCAATCAGGTTGGCAATATACATAGGAGAGTTGCAGTCAAATATTACCATTTATAGCATGCATTCCTCCTGCTTTCTCAATGATATATGTAGGTATGTTTGTTTGTAATTTATTCATTTATTCTGTTTGTTGGGGGAGAGGAAGAGAGTGAGAGAGAGACATATAGAGAGGCAAAGACACAGAAATACAGACACACATAGAGAAATGGAGAGAGACAGACAGAGGGGGGGGGGGGAGAGACAGAGACACAGAGAGAAATAGAGATAGAGAGAGAGAGAAAGTGGGAGAGAGACAAATAGACAGAGAGAGAGAGAGAGAAGAGAGAGAGAGAGAGAGAGAGAGAGAGAGAGAGAGAGAGAGAGAGAGAGAGAGAGACATATGTAGAGAAAAGAGAGAAAGGTAGAGAGAGTGAGAGAGAGAGACTGAGAGAGAGAGGGAAAGGTAGAGAGAGAGAGAGAGAGACATATATAGAGAATAGAGAGAGACAGAGGGGGGGAGAGACATATATAGAGAAATAGAGAAAGAGGGGGGAGAGAGAGACAGAGACACAAAGAGAAATAGAGATAGAGAGAGAGAAAGTGGGAGAGAGACAAATAGACAGAGAGAGAGAGAGAGAGAGAGAGAGAGAGAGAGAGAGAGAGAGAGAGAGAGAGAAGAGAGAGACGTATGTAGAGAAAAGAGGGAAAGGTAGAGAGAGAGAGAGAGAGAGAGAGAGAGAGCATATATAGAGAATAGAGAGAGACAGAGGGGGGAGACATATATAGAGAAATAGAGAAAGAGGGGGGAGAGAGAGACAGAGACACAAGAGAAATAGAGATAGAGAGAGAGAAGTGGGAGAGAGAATAGACAGAGAGAGAGAGAAATAGTAGAGAAAAGAGGGAAAGGAGAGAGAGAGAGAGGAGAGAGAGAGACGTAGAGAGAAATAGAGGGAAAGTAGAGAGAGAGTGAGAGAGAGAGAGAGACATATATAGAGAATAGAGAGAGACAGAGGGGGGAGAGACATATATAGAGAAATAGAGAAAGAGGGGGGAGAGAGAGACAGAGACACAAAGAGAAATAGAGATAGAGAGAGAGAAAGTGGGAGAGAGACAAATAGACAGAGAGAGAGAGAGAGAGAGAGAGAGAGAGAGACATATATAGAGAAATAGAGAGAGAGGGGGGAGAGAGAGACAGAGACACAGAGAGAAATAGAGATAGAGAGAGACAGAGGGGGGGAGAGAGACAAATAGACAGAGAGAGAGGGAGAGACATATAGAGAGAAATAGAGTGAGAGTGAGAGAGTGAGGGAGAGAGACATATATAGAGAATAGAGAGAGACAGAGGGGGGGAGAGACATATATAGAGAAATAGAGAAAGAGGGGGGAGAGAGAGACAGAGACACAAAGAGAAATAG
>JAPFBL010000575.1:165000-247225 GCA_026182355.1 Hermatobates lingyangjiaoensis
TCGAATTCGATATCGAATAATATTCGAGATCCGGACCACTCATGCAGTATATACTCATATATATATAATAAAATAAAAAACGAAGGAAACACACAGAAAGACACAGACATAACTCACATCGATATTTCGACAATCGTCGTCATCAGGAGGTGCGAAGAGCGAAGAGTCCCGCAGGAAGACAGGGCGGTCTTTATATATATATATATATATATATATATATATATATATATATATCAATGATCAAACCACAATAAGAAATGGGAAAACAAGACTAAGATCTTTCAACCGTAACAAGCGGTCTTCGTCAGAGTCAAAAACCCAACTGACCCTCGGTTGGGTTTTTGACTCTGACGAAGACCGCTTGTTACGGTTGAAAGATCTTAGTCTTGTTTTCCCATTTCTTATTGTGGTTTGATCATTGATTGTTATTTCATGTGTTTATGTGAAATCTTTATATATATATATTATATATATATATATATATATATCACCGCCCTACAGCTATAAGGGATCGTAGAATTACTACTCCCTTTATTTCTACTTTTTTCCCAGGCTCCCACAGGCTCGGCGCTGTTATTAGGGAGTTCTTTCCTATACTTTCTTCTTCTTCGTCTACTTCTCCTATTTTCAGTCAGTCCCCTACTTTCTCCTACCGTAGACCTTCCAACCTGAAATCCATTTTTACCCATATTTCCAACAGCCCCTGGGCTAGCAGAGGGATGAAGCGATGTGAACGCCGTAACTGCCAAACCTGTCCCCTAATTAACTCCAGTCCTTACTTTACTTCCCCTCTCAGTAACGACTCCTATCCTGTTCCTTCTGATACATCTTGCACTTCCTGTAACTGCGTTTACCGTTTGGAGTGTACTCGATGTGATGCTTTTTACGTTGGCTTGGCTTCAACCAAGCTGAGCCTGCGTATGAACAATCACAGGGCGTCCGTTGGTCAGCGCAGAGACCTACCCATAGCTATCCATGCTAATTCCCATGACCTCCCTTTCAATGATTGTTTCAGGGTACAAATCCTCAAACAAATCCCCGAGTCTAATCCCCATGTCACCCTTAGAGCTTCCGAAGAGGCATTCATATGCCTCCTTGGGGCTCGTTCTCCTCCTGGTCTCAACCTGTACCGTTAATTATTTTTTATTTTATTTTATTATTATTATTTTATTATTACTATTATTATTATTATTATTATTATTATTTTATTATTATTATTTATTTTTTATTATTATTATTTCGTATTTTATATATTTTTTATCTTGTTTTCTAAATAAATATTGGAAGAATTTCTATTTTTCCTCTCCTCCGCTGGGGAGCAGCATTGCGGTGGTTCCACGAGTTACTCTGGAGGCCAGTAGTAGTTTGCTTCTCAACGCGAGTACTTCGCACTTCTTCCCGATGACGACGGATGTCGAAATATCGAAGTGAGTTCTGTAGTGTCTTTCTGTGTTCTTTTCTATGCGTTAAAGTGTATATATATATATATATATATATATATATAAATAAAACAGGGGTGGGCAACCTTTTTGAGAATGCGTGCCAAAATCGGCCAAGTCTCTGACACAAACTTTTTCCACGTGCCAACCATTTTCTTTTTTAGAACATATTTGATATCTCTTAAGAGGTTTTTAAACGAAAAAATACTAAATGACCTCAGTGCAGTAAAACATAGTATAAAAAAATAGAAAAAAATGTTTATTTTTTTAAATAAACCCTTAAGAACCTTAAGGGTTCTGGTGACATGAATAAAAATTACAGATTGATTAGTTTCGATGTGAAGTCCCTTTTTTACCAATGTACCTATAACTAATTCTATGTAAATATACCTGATCAAAACTAATGAATCTATAATTGTTATTCATGTACACACACGCTTTTTAATTTTCTAATTAGATCAACAGTGTTTTTAATATGGTTGCCTGAAATTTTTCCAATTAATGGGCTTAAAAAAATACTTACTAACCATTTGGACAAGCCATATGATGCCGAACCAACCTAGCTCACAATCAAACGTATTGGGTAATTATCGTTATGTGTCTTGATGAACCCGTACATATATGGCAATGAAGGGGATTTTGTTAAAAATTTATTAATTTGTGCGCAATGATTCTCAATTCTCAAAATTTATAACAAATTACTTGCTAATAAAAAAAAGAAAATCATGTAATTTAATTAGACGTTATAAAGAAATAAATACTGTCATGGCAATTACCTTTCAAGGTCATTGATGACGTCACATGTAAACAAACACGACAATTTCTTGGAAATAAATTATTCTGAGGTCTCTCTCTTTAATACTTTTAATAAAACGATGTCAAGTCTATTGCAATTCAATGAATTTACTTCTAAATTAATTTTAATTATATTCTAGTTAGAAGTTCAAAAGATTTTATTCTTAGTTTTTCTTTTCTGTGAATAACAAAATGTGAAACATTTTTTTTTTGATTCGTAAAGAATTTTTAATAGAAATTTTTCAAAACAAATTCAATCGTATCTATATAAATAAAATAATGATTTTGTCTGTACATTGCTTAGAACTGACTCATTTCAAGTTTTCTTTACGTTTCATACATTAGAGAAACCGAATCCATCCTTAGAAAAATTTCTGTCAGTTTGTCGGTTTGTCCGCAAAACTTTGTCACAGGTAAACTCAGCTACCATAAGACATATAAAGCTGAAACTTTTACAGTAGATTTGTGTAGGTCTAACTTAAAATATAGGCTATGAATTGATTGGAAATTCAACGTAGAAGTGAAGTTATGGACGTTTAACGCAAAAATGTTTGTCACAAGTAAACTCAGTCACCATGAGATATAGCACGCTGAAACTTTGACACTGGATTTGTGTATGTCTAACTTAAAATATAGGCTCTAAATAGATTGATAATTCAGTACAAAAGCGAAGTTATGGGGCTTTAAGCTGTATTTTCGTAACTTCACAGACAAGTTTGTTTTGAAAATACACAGGTGTGGCAAGTATTGTTAGTTGATTTTAATTTCATTGGAGCATATGAATATATTGCGTATTTGACATCAGGCAGGAAAAACCAACAAATAACTTCTTACGCTGTATCATACCGAGGAAAGAATTTACAAGTCAGTAAAGAGATTGGATTAGTGATGAAGAAGCAGTTCATTATCTAATTGAATTTCTTGACTCTGAATTTATTTCTCCTGGACTGCTTGCTCATGAGTAAAAACTTAAAGTAGGAGCACCAATCATGCTGCAATTTAGTAGCAGTAACAAATTTCATGTTACGAAACATGAGTGCCCCAAAACTGTGCAATGGGTCACGACTCTGAGTTTGTGCTCTACACAGATATGCCATAGAGGCGGACATAATGACTGGATGTGGTATTGGGGAGTCTGTGTGTATACCACACATACCATTGATTCCGAGCCACAAGCTGTCTCCGTTGAAACGAGTGCAAAGTCCGGTCAGAGTCTATTTCGCAATGACGTTAACTAAGTCGCAAAGGGAGACTTTATCTAACGCAGGAATTCAAGTTAGCGAGACCCAAGTTTTTCTCACATGGTCAACTGTAGTTTACTTGCTCAAGAGTCAGAGGTTCCAACTGTTTGTTGTTCCGTGAAACTGAAGGACAGACAGCTAATGTTTTGTATACAGGGTCATTTGCTTAACACTGTACTAATAATGGTATTTTCTACTATTCTATAATTTCTAATTATAGTATTAGTATAATACTATAATTAAATTCATGCATTTTTTCATTACCACAGAGGTTAGTATCATTAATATTAAAATTATAGTAATCCGTCTTACCTCGTACCCTGCTGCTGAAGTTCTTAGACCGGTTTCGGGCGTCACCCATCTTCAACAAGAACTGATCAACTAAAACTACGGAGTCCTACCTTTCTGTTTATATAACCTACCTTCTTTCCCAATGCTGCCTAGATTTTTTTATTTAGGCAGCAGATTATTCTATTAAAATCTAGGCAGCATTGGGAAAGTAGGTAGGTTATATAAACAGAAAGGTAGGACTCCGTAGTTCTAGTTGATCAGTTCTTGTTGAAGATGGGTGACGCCCGAAATCGGTCTAAGAACTTCAGCAGCAGGGTACGAGGTAAGACGGATTACTATGATTTTAATATTAATAATACTATAATTGGTATGGTATTCCATGGTATTTTGGAATACCAAGTATAATAGAATTTTTGATTCCGTCAAAGACGGGTACGTTTGCTAGTTATTAAATAAAATATTATTTGAAATGGATTTTTTTTTTAATTGTCATAATTATTTTTAAAAAGGTTAGAAAATATTATTAAATGAAGGAGAAAAAGGGTGAGAAAATATTCCTCGTTTAATAATATTTACTAAACGAGTTATTTTTAGATATTCTCGACAGTAATGAAAGAGTTTTTATAGATACGTTTCAACCATTGTACTGAGCTCTTTCAAGGGAATAAAATTAATTTAAAAATGTTACAGCTGAAAGAAAAAAAAACTTGATATTTTAATTTTGTATAAATTAAATGTCCTTTTGTGTTTATTAAACAGTGAATATATTATTATTAAAGTTTAAAATTTTTGATATAATTTGAAATGAAATGAATATTGTTTACTGTTCATTTCTCAAAAGTTATTATTGTTAATAATGTTATTTTAAATATTTAATCTTGAACTCCTAAAGTGTCTTTATATCAAATACAGCATAGAATCAAGAACCTGCAAAATGATGTTTTTCGTATTTTTTTCGGTCTGATTAATTTAATTAATTAAATTTATTTTAATTAATTAGTTTAATTACTTTATGTAAAATATAGAATCACGAAGGAATTGTATTCGGGTCAAATAGAAATACTCCGTTGCCAACGTTTTGGTTTGATTTAAAATAATTAGAGATTAGAGAACACACCTATTTATAATATATATATATAATGACGAACAACAGTTCGAAATATTGAATTCTGTAAGTTTTCTTTGTATTGTCTTTTCTGTGTCGTGCTTTGTGTAATTTAAAGTTATATATATATATATATATATATATATATATATATAGGTGTGTTCTCTAATCGGGGTTCGGTCAATTTTCCAGGATAAAAAATGAAACTCTCGTTGCCAACGTTTCGGTTTTATTTAAAACCTTTTTCATAGGCAGAAGTAAGAATTTTTTAACTAAGAAAATGAAATTTACATTATTTAAAGGAACAACAATGTAGCTGGACAAAACCTTCGACTAGACTAATAGATAACATTACAAATAACCTAGGTTATTTGTAATGTTATCTTATTAGTCTAGTCGAAGGTTTTGTCCAGCTAACATTGTTGTTCCTTTAAATAATGTAAATTTCATTTTCTTAGTTAAAAAATTCTTACTTCTGCCTATGAAAAAGGTTTTAAATAAAACCGAAACGTTGGCAACGAGAGTTTCATTTTTTATCCTGGAAAAATTGACCGAACCCCGAGTAGAGAACACACCTATTCTATCAAACGGTCGATATATTATTGAATCTGTTATATATAGTATATAATATTTATTGATAAAAAGTATGTACCGTGGAAGAGAAACAAAACTAAAGTTTATCGGGACTCGGTCAGTTCTCAGGTTCAAATTAAACTAATAAATTAAGTTTAATTTGAACCTGAAGAACTGACCGAGTCCCGATAAACTTTAGTTTTGTATATATATATATATTGACCAATATATATATAAAAAGATATAACATAAACACGTGAAACAACAATCAATGATCAAACCTCAATAAGAAAATGGGAAAACAAGACTAAGATGTTTCAACCGTAACAAGCGGTCTTCGTCAGAGTCAAAACCCAACTCCAGTATACTATATAGTATAGTATTTTAAATTTTTCCTTGAAAATTATAATTAAAATATAATAAAAATAATTTATTATAATAAATTATAATAAAATTATAATATATAATAAATTTCATAATTCACGGTAAATATGCTTTGTGTGTGCCGCGACATATTTCAATGTCCTTTAAGTGAAAAGAGGCTGAAAAACAGTGGCTTTTACACTATTTAACTAAAATCTTGTTCACTTAAACGGATCAGTTCCTTCTTCTCTTGATGTCGACGAATGCTGTAATTTTAAAAGGAGTTTTTTTCAGCGTTCTCTTTTCTCTCTTTAATTTAACCCCCTTCGCCCCCCCCCCCCAGCCCCTAAAAGTCTTGATTGTGTCAAAGAGAGTAAAAAGTGAGATAGAGAGGGAGAGAGAGTGCGAGAGAGAGAGAGAGAGAGAGAGGGAGCAAAAAAAGTTAATGTGGCTGGTACAGTCCATCTCATATGATGTAAGCTCAAAAAAAAAAGAAAAAAAGTTTCGCTTTTTAGCCATGCTAATAGAATTAAACTGTACAAAATAACTCGAGACTCTGAATTCTGGAAAAATCTATCCAACACTTTTAGTATTTACCAATAGTTTGAAAGAAATGTTTAAATCATTCAAAGAATTAATAAATAGAAATTAGAATTGAACTTCATATCAAAATAATACAGAGTGATCGGAAAGCTACTGTGCACTCATAGTTTTAGCGAATTAATGTAACCTGAGAGAGATGGAACTCTGCTTCGTTGATGAAAAAGGTTATATTCAACACATTCAGTCGTATTCTCTTATATAAAATAGCTCATTAATTGTGCAATCTGTTATAGTGTGGTATTTACTCATATTTTGGGAAAGTATTATGTCTCCACACAATAACAATGTTCTAGTGAGGTATTAACTCATATTGGGGAAAGTGTTTTGGTCTCCACACAAAAACAATGTTATAGTGTGGTATTTACGCATATTGGGGAAAATTATTCTGGTCTCCACCTAGCCTAGCCTTGAAAATGCTAAACAACTTTTGGCGAAACGTCGGCATATAATCAGGAAATAACACTGGGTATTTTATGATCCTTTTGAGGTTTTCTTGTTACTAAATTTTTGTTTTCTGTTGGTTGGTATTTCCTTGGATGTCTTGCTCTTTATATGTCGTTAATAAATAGTTTTTTTTTTTTAGCCTTGAAAATGCCAAACAACTTTTGGCGAAACGTCGGCATATAATCAGTATTTTATATCTGTGATTTTGGAAAGTAATGTTAGTCCCATTGATGATACAGCCATTGCGAAAACCGGTCGAGCGACTTCACCAGCGATAGACGAGGTATGACGGTTAATAATGATATCTTATATAATCTGAAGTTGAATTTTTATGACAAAAATCCTCAAGAACCCCTTCTATTATAATTTTATTTAATTTTCAATAATGTTGTATCTTTATTATAATCTTAAAGGAAGAGAATAGTGAATCCTATTGAATTCAGTATCTAAAGAAAAGGTCTAAAGGTTCTTTTCAAATGAAAAGAAAGGAACAGTCATTACGTTAAAGCCCGTATTTCAGTGATTTATTTCTTAGGGGAAGAATTCAAAGTGTTGAATGACAGAAACTTTTGTTTTCTGGAAAATTACTTGTTAATAAAAAGGGAAAAATGAGGAAAAACGAGTAGCTAAAAAATAAATTTAAGAATTTTTAATTAAAAGCTAGTTGGAATTATCTCACTGGATGTCCTCCTTTTAAAATGTTTTAATTTAAAAATTGAATCTATGTTTGTAAATTTGATTTAGGTTAAGTTGCAGAGGTAGTTATACGAGAGAACACACACAGGTTGAATATTAGCCCTTTGTGATACCACACAATGAGGATTTAACATTGTAGGTGATAAACCTTGCCTAACTCAAATTTATTTAGAGTACGGATCTTTAACGATATCCTGACATTGTATAGGCTCGGAGCCGACGGCTTAACAGCCTCTCCGAGGGACAACATGCTCAGATTTGTTAAACTCCAGCGTGAATAAAGAACATTTTACATTAGTAGTGATAAATCTTGCCTAACTCAAGTTTATTTAGAGTAGGGATCTTTAACGATATCATGATATTGTATAGGCTCGGAGCCGACGGCTTGACAGCCTCTCCGAGGGACAACATGCTCAGATTTGTTAAACTCTTGCGTGAATAAAGAACATTTTACATTAGTAGTGATAAATCTTGCCTAACTCAAGTTTATTTAGAGTAAGGATCTTTAACGATATCATGATATTGTATGGGCTCGGAGCCGACGGCTTAACAGCCTCTCCGAGGGACAACATGCTCAGATTTGTTAAACTCTTGCGTGAATAAAGAACATTTTACATTAGTAGTGATAAATCTTGCCTAACTCAAGTTTATTTAGAGTAGGGATCTTTAACGATATCATGATATTGTATGGGCTCGGAGCCGACGGCTTAACAGCCTCTTCGAGGGACAACATGCTCAGATTTGTTAAACTCTTGCGTGAATAAAGAACATTTTACATTAGTAGTGATAAATCTTGCCTAACTCAAGTTTATTTAGAGTAAGGATCTTTAACGATATCCTGACATTGTTAGGCACGGAGCCGACGGCTTGACGGCCTCTCCTAGGGACAACATGCTCAGATTTGTTAAACTCTTGCGTGAATAAAGAACATTTTGCATTAGCAGTGATAATTCTTGTCTAACTCAAGTTTATTTAGAGTAAGGATCTTTAACGATATCCTGACATTGTTAGGCACGGAGCCGACGGCTTGACGGCCTCTCCTAGGGACAACATGCTCAGATTTGTTAAACTCTTGCGTGAATAAAGAACATTTTGCATTAGCAGTGATAAATCATGCCTAACTCAAATTTATTTAGAATAGGGATCTTTAACGGTATCATGATATTGCATAGGCTCGGAGCCGACGGCTTAACTGCCTCTCCGAGGTACAACATGCTCAGATTTGTTAAACTCTTGCGTGAATAAAGAACATTTTACATTAGTAGTGATAAATCTTTCCTAACTCAAATTTATTTAGAGTAGAGATCTTTAACGGTATCCTGACATTGTATAGGCTCGGAGCCGACGGCTTGACAGCCTCTCCGAGGGACAACATGCTCAGATTTGTTAAACTCTCGCGTGAATAAAGAACATTTTACATTAGTAGTGATAAATCTTGCCTAACTCAAGTTTATTTAGGGTAGGGATCTTTAACGATATCATGACATTGTTAGGCACGGAGCCGACGGCTTGACGGCCTCTCCTAGGGACAACATGCTCAGATTTGTTAAACTCTTGCGTGAATAAAGAACATTTTACATTAGCAGTGATAATTCTTGTCTAACTCAAGTTTATTTAGGGTAGGGATCTTTAACGATATCATGACATTGTATAGGCTCGGAGCCGACGGCTTAACAGCCTCTCCGAGGGACAACATGCTCAGATTTGTTAAACCCCTGCGCGAATAAATCAAGGGCCAGAGTGGGTATTGAACCCCTCATCTACCAGTTCAGAGGCCGTACAATGGCTTTTTGTGATATTATGCAATGAACATTCTACATTTGGAGTCCTAAATTTTGTCTACCTGAAGTATATTTAGGTATACAATTCTTTAAAGAGTACCTGTTATTGCTGGTGTAGCCTAAGATACCGTCTCTTTAACATCCTCTTCAAAGGATGACATGCTCAAATTTATTCATTTCCCGCATGAATAAATCATCCAGACTGCATATTGAACTCCCGATCTACCAGCCCAAAGACGACTGCGTTTCGATTGGGCTACCTTGGCTCCTAATTTGATTTAAAATAAAATAAAAACCCATATATTTTAAGCTATTTTATATTATTTTATTCAAAAGTTGAAAATAATAACTTTTGTTATTTATATTTCTTGCAATAAGTATTTATTTTTAGCACGTGGTTATTCCAGTTATAATTATCAGTAAATAGCTTCATATTCTAACTCCAGACCTATTATCAGGTGGAGGGGGGGGGTCCTTTAATTTGGATCAATTTATAATTAGCTTGTTCATTTTAAAACCCATTATTGTTTTCCCCTTAGTCATCATTACTAATTGATAATTCTTCACTTTTCAAATAATAATGTTTTAGAAAGTACATTTCATTTATGATGTATAATTGATATCATACATATATATATATACAATCGTCATCAAAGAGAACCAATGACTTTTCAAAACAAAAACTTCTAATTCAAATCATAAAGAAAAAAAAAAAGTTAAATTAACTGGATATACAAATAAATATAATAACCTTTCAACCACTTTTAAAAAACAGTTTTGATAAGTTATTTTAAATTTGTATTTTTAGATTATTAAAATATATTTATTTATACTTTGCAAATATTATAGTTGAAAGATCTATTTAAAAAAATATTACACAGAAAAACTATAAAAAAAAATTACGTCCTTAAAAACGTATTTTGGGATAAAATGAGTATAAATATAAGTATTGTACTTATATAAGTTATATATATATATATATATATATATATATATATATATATATATATATATATATATAATATATATTCACTGATAAAACGAAATACGATCCAAACTGGACACATTTTCGTCAGAGTCAAAAACCCAACTGACTCAGTTGAAAGATCTTAGTCTTGTTTTCCCATTTTCTTATTGTGGTTTGATCATTGATTGTTATTTCACGTGTTTATGTGAAATCTTTATATTATATATATATGTATAAACTCAAAAATTGTTATTGACCTCTTCTATTCTATTCAATGTTTTGTTATTGAGGGCTAGGTCAAATAAAAGAAAATAAACTCCTTTCTAGGCCGACGTTTCGATGTATTTGTACATCATCTTCAGGGCTAAAAATTAGAGTAAGACTATAATACATTTATCAAAACAATCTACAACTCACATAGAGAACTAACACACATTTTTTTAAGACTTAAGACTTTTTAAGACATCTTAAAAAATGTGTGTTAGTTCTCTATGTGAGTTGTAGATTGTTTTGATAAATGTACTATAGTCTTACTCTAATTTTTAGCCCTGAAGATGATGTACAAATACATCGAAATGTCGGCCTAGAAAGGAGTTTATTTTCTTTTATTTGACCTAGCCCTCAATAACAAAACATTGAATATATAACTTTAAATTACACAAAGCACGACACAGAAAAAACAATAAAGATAACACTTACAGAATTCAATATTTCGAACTGTTGTTCGTCATCAGGAGTAGACTAGAAGAGAGGACGAAGTGAGAGAGATCTCCCCAAGTCGATGAACGGAGCGCGATTGATTCGTAAGATGACGTTGGAGTCTTTGGAGTGCCATCTTCGATCGCAGTAAACCTACTCTTTAGAAGATGGACATACGTCCGAAAGCGCTCCAACGACTCTAAGATCATCTTACGAGATATGACGGTTTTATCCTATTTCTAATATAAATCATACTAATCTCAGTGGTATTAACAAAAGAATATTGACTATAGGCCGAACATTGACCCTTTGTGATACCAAACCATGAATATTCTACTACAATAGGAGTTCCAATATTTTGGTTAACCCAAAATGTATTTAGAGTAAAGGGGAATGTTTAACAAGTACGTGACATGTTACAGGCTTAACATCCTCTCCACGGTGGGGAGGGGGGGGGATGACGTGTTCAGATTTATTTTATCTCTCTCGCGTGTGAATAAATCGAGGGGTCTTTGAGTGGATATTGATCCCAGGGGATCTACTCGTATACCAGTCCAGAAGCCGAGCACGTTTCCACTGGACTACCACCATAGCATCCAAAGTATACCGATCACGTAAAAAAAAAAAATTTTTTTTTTTGAAATTTTATAGAATTTCCTACTTTTAAGACTTCCCTTTTGTTGTTTTGTCTTGTTTAACAAAAGTCATAAATTAAAAGTTATTTTTTTTTTTGTAAATATTTGTTTAAATGAAAAAGTTACATATCAATTATTCATTTCGAAATCCACAGACTATTTTTCTTTGTAAAAGTATTTGTAATGTAATACTTAGTTTTTCTGTTGAAAATTTATACTTCTGCCTATGAAAAAAGGTTTTAAATAAAGGCCGAAACGTTGGTAATGAGAGTTTAATTTGAACCTGAAGAACTGAACGAGTCCCGATAAACTTTAGTTTTATTTTCTATTCCACGGTTGATACATTTATCAATATTTATTGATATATATATATATATATATATATATATATATATATAACAGATTCAATAATATATCGACCGTTTGATAGAATAGGTGTGTTCTCTAATCGGAGTTCGGTCAATTTTCCAGGATAAAAAATCAAACTCTCGTTGCCAACGTTTCGGTTTTATTTAAAACCTTTTTGCTTTTAAAAAGGTTTTAAATAAAACCGAAACGTTGGCAACGAGAGTTTGATTTTTTATCCTGGAAAATTGACCGAACCCCGATTAGAGAACACACCTATATATATATATATAATATATATATATATATATATATTATATATATATATATATATAGTGCATATATATATATATATATATATATATATATATATATATATATATATATATATAAAATAGGTCGTGAATGCAGAAATTGCGATCATTTTCAATAAAATATTATATATATATATATATTGGGTATATATTGAGTAGCAATTTGCTTCTCAACGCGAGTACTTCGCACTTCTTCCTGATGACGATGGATGTCGAATTATCGAAGTGAGTTTTGTACTGACTTTCTATGTTCTTTCCTATTTGTTAAAGTTTATAGAATATATAAAGATATTAAGAATAGACATGGTGACTAAATTTATTTAAAATGGATACTTTATTAAAGATTTTTTTTCTTTTATATTTTTCCGTATTTAATTTATTTATTCATTAATCTATGTAAATTCGTAAGACAATACAGACACCTACTCAGTTCATGTTACGTGAAATGCGGCATAGTGTGTGTGTGTCCTGGTTTGGTTTGTTGTGTCTATTTCTAATTGCATTATTATGATAATTGCTTTCACACTAGAGGTGCTGACAGGTCATTTATAATTAGAAGCAACTAATTCAATTTAACGCATCACTGAAAAGTAGCCACTCACTGAGTAGAAATAGTTGTCATCATAATTAGCTATGATTATTGTTAGCTACTATGCACACATCACCATGATGGGGCACGTATTCTAACCATTATTTATCCAGTTAACAGTTAATAGTACTAGTGCGTTTGGCTTACCTCTTTAATCTCTCCTGATGACGTTTAAACAAAAATATGTATGTTGTATGTTTATATATATATATATATATATATATATATATATATATATATATATATAAACATACAACATACATATTTTTGGTTTAAACGTCATCACGATTTAATATATAGTTATATATATATAACAAGATTTGAGTTGGGTTTTTGACTATGACGAAGATCGCTTGTTACATTTGAAAGATATTAGTGTTTTTTTTCTCCATTTCACATCGTCGTTTGATCATTGATTGTATATTTATAATTATTGATATATTATTATTGGGTCTCCAACCGTCTCTGTACCAGTGCGCTTGGTTTCCCTCTCTTATCTCTCCTGAAGACGGTTCAACTGAAAATTAGATCTGTAAGGGTGTATTTTTAATTTCTCTGTGTTTATTTATGTACATTGAACTGTATTTGTCCATTTCGTATAGTATTTTCATCGATTAAGTGTATATATATATATATATTTATATATGAATTAAATACCACAATAAACAAATACATATTAATTAAAATGCTCTAAGGCCTTTCGTTACAACATCATCTTTTCGTTATTACATATTTTTATTAATATATATTTGTTTATTGTGGTATTTTTATTCATATAAGACTCAGTTGGGTTTTTGACTCGGACGAAGACCGCTTGTTACGTTTAAAAGATCTTAGTCTTGTTTTCCAATATCTTATTGTAGTTTTGATCATTGATTTATATATATATATATATATATATATTATTATATATTATATATATATATATATATATATATATTCGATGCGATGTTGACCAATGGGAGTAGAGTTACAGGTCCAAGCGTGAGGTCCCAGTTGCCCGCTGCTCAGCAAAAAGCCTTTGCGTTCTGCCAATAGGTATAGAGGTTGCACAGTCCCTCTGTGTTAAATGATGTTTGGCAGAAAACATTAGCCTCACTTTACAGTGAACTCCTGTTCCCTTTCTATTTTTGATTTTTGTGGTGGTTGGGTGTTGCTGAGCAGCGGGCAACTGGGACCTTACGCTTGGACCTGTAACTCTACTCCCATTGGTCAACATCGCATCGAATCATATTCCTTTCCCCGGACAACCCATAGAAAACTGTATATAAGGACCAACGTCTGGGCCATTTCCTTGCCTGAAGATAACCAGAGAATGGTTGAAAACATGTCGCAAATACCACCACCAGGTCAACAGTGCAGAACTTTTCATCACCTACCAACCACCCATCAATAGCAGCAATAACATTCAACTGAGAAAAAACATGAACATAAGAAACCGAAGAGAACAATATACAAAACCTACAACTTGAAGATGTTTCTACGAGAAGAAGTTGGATTCCAGTGTCAACATCTCTTCATTCATCTCTTCTGATTATCAACATCAATAATCAAGAGGGACTGTGCAACCTCTACCCCTGTTGGCATGAAGATGAAGGCGGCTTTTCGCAGTAAACAACCGAGAGTATCTTTAAATATCCTGCAATATCCGTAACAGAAATAGTAAACAACAGCAACACCCAACCACCACAAAAATCAAAAATAGAAAGGGAACAGGAGTTCACTGTAAAGTGAGGCTAATGTTTTCTGCCAAACATCATTTAACACAGAGGGACTGTGCAACCTCTATACCTATTGGCAGAACGCAAAGGCTTTTTGCTGAGCAGCGGGCAACTGGGACCTCACGCTTGGACCTGTAACTCTACTCCCATTGGTCAACATCGCATCGAATCATATTCCTTTCCCCGGACAACCCATAGAAAACTATATATATATATATATACCTATATAAAAAGATTTCACATAAACACGTGAAACAACAATCAATGATCAAACCACAATAAGAGATGGGAAAACAAGACTAAGATCTTTCAACCGTAACAAGTGGTGTTCGTCAGAGTCAAAAAACCGACTCTGTCCGGTTTTTTGACTCTGACGAAGACCGCTTGTTACGGTTGAAAGATCTTAGTCTTGTTTTCCCAGTTCCTATTGTGGTTTGATCATATATACCTATATATATATCAGTGGCGATTTCTCAGGGAATGCAACACATGCATTGCATGCATAGAATTCATCTTTAAAGAAACCAAAATGTTCGAGACTCGAAATATTTAAAGGAACCCCCTTTTTTTTATTCCACTACACGCTAAGGAACCATTTTCTATGATTGCGCTAAGCTTCCCAATGCAGGGGTTTACTCTTATCATTTCTGGTTAATGAAAATGTTCTTAATTGCCAAGAGAAACAAGAACGAAGTTTGCATACACTGCAACTCAGGCTTGCTGAACTCCTCAAATACATACTGGAAAGTGATTTGCACACAGGTCTTCCGGAAATTTATAAACTCATGAATTTGGTTATGACTATTCCCATAACAACAGCAAGTGTTGAGAGATCCATTTCTGCCCTCAAAAGAATTAAAAGTTATTTACGAAGCTCCCAATGTGAAGAGCGATTGTCTAATTTATCCCTAATTTCAATTGAAAGACATTTACTTAAAGATCTCATGGAAGATAGAGAGAAGTTTTATGGTTTTGTTATCGAAGAATTTTGCAAGAAGTTTTTATTCAAATGATGTATTGTGTATCTCTTTCTTTAATAAAAACATTTTTTGCCTATTTTTATTGTATTGGTTAATAAATGTTAATGTTAAAAGTATATCCAAATAATACCTGATTCAAATCCCCATAAAATGTTTTTAATACATCATTATCCTTTTGTGCAACATGAAAAGACTGAACATGAGAATTAGAAGGGTATTTCTCAGTATTTCTTTTATTCTTTGAAAATTGCATGCCTAAAGAAAAAGGTCAGGAGTCGCCACTGATATATATATATATATATATATATATACTTTTTTTCGTTGGAAATACGATCCAAAACGGACAAATATAGTTCAATATAAACAAAGAAACATAGAGAAATCAGAAGAACACACTTACAGTCTCTAATTTTCGGTTTGAACCGTCTTCAGGAGAGATAAGAGAGGGAAATCAAGCGCACTGGATCAGAGACGGTTGGAGGTTGGTCTCCAACCGTCTCTGATCCAGTGCGCTTGGTTTCCCTCTCTTATCTCTCCTGAAGACGGTTCAAACCGAAAATTAGAGACTGTAAGTGTGTTCTTCTGATTTCTCTATGTTTCTTTGTTATATTGAACTATATATATATTTTTATATATATATATATATATATATATATATATATATATATATATTATATATATGTTTCAACCAAACAGTTATGTTTTTGACTCTGACAAAGACCGCTTGTTACATTTGAAAGATATTGGTCTTTTTTTTTTTCATTTGTTATTGTGGTTTGATCATTGATCGTATTTTATATATATATTTATAATTATTTATATATTATTTATATTTTGCTTTTTTGTTTGTTAAAGCTTCCTGTTAACACATAAGTACTGAATTAACATATAATTAATTTTTGTGTATTAATAAAATCAGTTATTTTAAAAAAGTTATTACAAGATAAAAAAGTATTTACAAAAAATCTTTAATTAAGATGACGGATTTAAAATAAAAAAACAAGTATTGATCCTTTCTTTATAAATCTCAAAGAAGAATGAAAAAAGAAGAGTAGGGGGCCATTAAAATAAAAAAAAATAAAAAAATCTAAATAAATATAAAGTTTTGAAAAGCAAACAACAAGGGAGGTGAAAGCTGTGTGAAGGGAAAAGGCTTTTATTAGATCTGCCTTTGACCTTACCCGAAGGAAATGAGCTGTAAAATTACTTAGTCGTCTATAGCAAACAGTTCAAGTATCTAATAGAGGGGGAAATATCTTTGAATGAGTGGTATTTGTCTTGGAGCGCGGAATTAAATGAGGATTCAGGTACCTAATGAGAATCTTATAGGTCTATAATATACATATTATATATGTTACTAGCAAGTTACTTGAATTCAGGTACCTAATTAGTTTACTACGCCCTCATAATACATATATTATATGTTATTAGCAAGTTATTTGAATTCAGGTACTTGACCTTACCCGAAGGAAATGAGCTGTAAAATTACTTAGTCGTCTATAGCAAACAGTTCAAGTATCTAATAGAGGGGGAAATATCTTTGAATGAGTGGTATTTGTCTTGGAGCGCGGAATTAAATGAGGATTCAGGTACCTAATGAGAATCTTATAGGTCTATAATATACATATTATATCTGTTATTAGCAAGTTACTTGAATTCAGGTACCTAATTAGTTTACTACGCCCTCATAATACATATATTATATGTTATTAGCAAGTTATTTGAATTCAGGTACTTGACCTTACCCGAAGGAAATGAGCAGTAAAATTACTTAGTCGTCTATAGCAAACAGTTCAAGTATCTAATAGAGGGGGAAATATCTTTGAATGAGTGGTATTTGTCTTGGAGCGCGGAATTAAATGAGGATTCAGGTACCTAATGAGAATCTTATAGGTCTATAATATACATATTATATATGTTACTAGCAAGTTACTTGAATTCAGGTACCTAATTAGTTTACTACGACCTTATAATACATATATTATATGTTATTAGCAAGTTATTTGAATTCAGGTACTTGACCTTACCCGAAGGAAATGAGCTGTAAAATTACTTAGTCGTCTATAGCAAACAGTTCAAGTATCTAATAGAGGGGAATATCTTTGATGAGTGGTATTTGTCTTGGAGAGCGGAATTAAATGAGGATTCAGGTACCTAATGAGAATCTTATAGGTCTATAATATACATATTATATATGTTATTAGCAAGTTACTTGAATTCAGGTACCTAATTAGTTTACTACGCCCAAAAATACATATATTATATGTTATTAGCAAGTTATCTGAATTCAGGTACTTGACCTTACCCGAAGGAAATGAGCTGTAAAATTACTTAGTCGTCTATAGCAAACAGTTCAAGTATCTAATAGAGGGGGAAATATCTTTGATGAGTGGTATTTGTCTTGGAGAGCGGAATTAAATGAGGATTCAGGTACCTAATGAGAATCTTATAGGTCTATAATATACATATTATATATGTTACTAGCAAGTTACTTGAATTCAGGTACCTAATTAGTTTACTACGCCCTCATAATACATATATTATATGTTATTAGCAAGTTATCTGAATTCAGGTACTTGACCTTACCCGAAGGAAATGAGCTGTAAAATTACTTAGTCGTCTATAGCAAACAGTTCAAGTATCTAATAGAGGGGGAAATATCTTTGAATGAGTGGTATTTGTCTTGGAGAGCGGAATTAAATGAGGATTCAGGTACCTAATGAGAATCTTATAGGTCTATAATATACATATTATATCTTATTAGCAAGTTACTTGAATACAGGTACCTAATTAGTTTATTACGCCCTCATAATACATATATTATATGTTATTAGCAAGTTATTTGAATTCAGGTACTTGACCTTACCCGAAGGAAATGAGCTGTAAAATTACTTAGTCGTCTATAGCAAACAGTTCAAGTATCTAATAGAGGGGGAAATATCTTTGAATGAGTGGTATTTGTCTTGGAGCGCGGAATTAAATGAGGATTCAGGTGCCTAATGAGAATCTTATAGGTCTATAATATACATATTATATCTTATTAGCAAGTTACTTGAATTCAGGTACCTAATTAGTTTACTACGCCCTCATAATACATATATTATATGTTATTAGCAAGTTATTTGAATTCAGGTACTTGACCTTACCCGAAGGAAATGAGCTGTAAAATTACTTAGTCGTCTATAGCAAACAGTTCAAGTATCTAATAGAGGGGGAAATATCTTTGAATGAGTGGTATTTGTCTTGGAGCGCGGAATTAAATGAGGATTCAGGTACCTAATGAGAATCTTATAGGTCTATAATATACATATTATATATGTTACTAGCAAGTTACTTGAATTCAGGTACCTAATTAGTTTACTACGCCCTCATAATACATATATTATATGTTATTAGCAAGTTATTTGAATTCAGGTACTTGACCTTACCCGAAGGAAATGAGCTGTAAAATTACTTAGTCGTCTATAGCAAACAGTTCAAGTATCTAATAGAGGGGAAATATCTTTGAATGAGTGGTATTTGTCTTGGAGCGCGGAATTAAATGAGGATTCAGGTACCTAATGAGAATCTTATAGGTCTATAATATACATATTATATATGTTACTAGCAAGTTACTTGAATTCAGGTACCTAATTAGTTTACTACGCCCTCATAATACATATATTATATGTTATTAGCAAGTTATTTGAATTCAGGTACTTGACCTTACCCGAAGGAAATGAGCAGTAAAATTACTTAGTCGTCTATAGCAAACAGTTCAAGTATCTAATAGAGGGGGAAATATCTTTGAATGAGTGGTATTTGTCTTGGAGCGCGGAATTAAATGAGGATTCAGGTACCTAATGAGAATCTTATAGGTCTATAATATACATATTATATATGTTACTAGCAAGTTACTTGAATTCAGGTACCTAATTAGTTTACTACGCCCTCATAATACATATATTATATGTTATTAGCAAGTTATTTGAATTCAGGTACTTGACCTTACCCGAAGGAAATGAGCTGTAAAATTACTTAGTCGTCTATAGCAAACAGTTCAAGTATCTAATAGAGGGGGAAATATCTTTGATGAGTGGTATTTGTCTTGGAGAGCGGAATTAAATGAGGATTCAGGTACCTAATGAGAATCTTATAGGTCTATAATATACATATTATATATGTTATTAGCAAGTTACTTGAATTCAGGTACCTAATTAGTTTACTACGCCCAAAAATACATATATTATATGTTATTAGCAAGTTATCTGAATTCAGGTACTTGACCTTACCCGAAGGAAATGAGCTGTAAAATTACTTAGTCGTCTATAGCAAACAGTTCAAGTATCTAATAGAGGGGAAATATCTTTGATGAGTGGTATTTGTCTTGGAGAGCGGAATTAAATGAGGATTCAGGTACCTAATGAGAATCTTATAGGTCTATAATATAATATACATATTATATATGTATAGCAAGTTACTTGAATTTGGTACCTAATTAGTTTACTACGCCCTCATAATACATATATTATATGTTATTAGCAAGTTATCTGAATTCAGGTACTTGACCTTACCCGAAGGAAATGAGCTGTAAAATTACTTAGTCGTCTATAGCAAACAGTTCAAGTATCTAATAGAGGGGAAATATCTTTGAATGAGTGGTATTTGTCTTGGAGAGCGGAATTAAATGAGGATTCAGGTACCTAGATTTTTTTATTTAGGCAGCAGATTATTCTATATTAAATCTAGGCAGCATTGGGAAGTAGGTAGGTTATATAAACAGAAAGGTAGGACTCCGTAGTTCTAGTTGATCAGTTCTTGTTGAAGATGGGTGACGCCCGAAATCGGTCTAAGAACTTCAGCAGCAGGGTACGAGGTAAGACGGATTACTATGATTTTAATATTAATAATACTATAATTGGTATGGTATTCCATGGTATTTTGGAATACCAAGTATAATAGAATTTTTGATTCCGTCAAAGACGGGTACGTTTGCTAGTTATTAAATAAAATATTATTTGAAATGGATTTTTTTTTTAATTGTCATAATTATTTTTAAAAAGGTTAGAAAATATTATTAAATGAAGGAGAAAAAGGGTGAGAAAATATTCCTCGTTTAATAATATTTACTAAACGAGTTATTTTTAGATATTCTCGACAGTAATGAAAGAGTTTTTATAGATACGTTTCAACCATTGTACTGAGCTCTTTCAAGGGAATAAAATTAATTTAAAAATGTTACAGCTGAAAGAAAAAAAAACTTGATATTTTAATTTTGTATAAATTAAATGTCCTTTTGTGTTTATTAAACAGTGAATATATTATTATTAAAGTTTAAAATTTTTGATATAATTTGAAATGAAATGAATATTGTTTACTGTTCATTTCTCAAAAGTTATTATTGTTAATAATGTTATTTTAAATATTTAATCTTGAACTCCTAAAGTGTCTTTATATCAAATACAGCATAGAATCAAGAACCTGCAAAATGATGTTTTTCGTATTTTTTTCGGTCTGATTAATTTAATTAATTAAATTTATTTTAATTAATTAGTTTAATTACTTTATGTAAAATATAGAATCACGAAGGAATTGTATTCGGGTCAAATAGAAATACTCCGTTGCCAACGTTTTGGTTTGATTTAAAATAATTAGAGATTAGAGAACACACCTATTTATAATATATATATATAATGACGAACAACAGTTCGAAATATTGAATTCTGTAAGTTTTCTTTGTATTGTCTTTTCTGTGTCGTGCTTTGTGTAATTTAAAGTTATATATATATATATATATATATATATATATATATAGGTGTGTTCTCTAATCGGGGTTCGGTCAATTTTCCAGGATAAAAAATGAAACTCTCGTTGCCAACGTTTCGGTTTTATTTAAAACCTTTTTCATAGGCAGAAGTAAGAATTTTTTAACTAAGAAAATGAAATTTACATTATTTAAAGGAACAACAATGTAGCTGGACAAAACCTTCGACTAGACTAATAGATAACATTACAAATAACCTAGGTTATTTGTAATGTTATCTTATTAGTCTAGTCGAAGGTTTTGTCCAGCTAACATTGTTGTTCCTTTAAATAATGTAAATTTCATTTTCTTAGTTAAAAAATTCTTACTTCTGCCTATGAAAAAGGTTTTAAATAAAACCGAAACGTTGGCAACGAGAGTTTCATTTTTTATCCTGGAAAAATTGACCGAACCCCGATTAGAGAACACACCTATTCTATCAAACGGTCGATATATTATTGAATCTGTTATATATAGTATATAATATTTATTGATAAAAAGTATGTACCGTGGAAGAGAAACAAAACTAAAGTTTATCGGGACTCGGTCAGTTCTCAGGTTCAAATTAAACTAATAAATTAAGTTTAATTTGAACCTGAAGAACTGACCGAGTCCCGATAAACTTTAGTTTTTGTATATATATATATATTGACCAATATATATATAAAAAGATATAACATAAACACGTGAAACAACAATCAATGATCAAACCTCAATAAGAAAATGGGAAAAACAAGACTAAGATGTTTCAACCGTAACAAGCGGTCTTCGTCAGAGTCAAAAACCCAACTCCAGTATACTATATAGTATAGTATTTTAAATTTTTCCTTGAAAATTATAATTAAAATATAATAAAAATAATTTATTATAATAAATTATAATAAAATTATAATATATAATGAATTTCATGATTCGCGGTAAGTATGCTTTGTGTGTGCTGCGACATTTTGCAATGTCATGTAAGTGTACTACAAGTGAAAAAAAAGCTGAGAAACAGTGGCTTTTTTACACTATTTAACTAAAATCTTGTTCACTTAAACGGATCAGTTCCTTCTTCTCTTGATGTCGACGAATGCTGTAATTTTAAAAGGAGTTTTTTTCAGCGTTCTCTTTTCTCTCTTTAATTTAACCCCCTTCGCCCCCCCCCCCCAGCCCCTAAAAGTCTTGATTGTGTCAAAGAGAGTAAAAAGTGAGATAGAGAGGGAGAGAGAGTGCGAGAGAGAGAGAGAGAGAGAGAGAGAGAGAGAGAGAGAGAGAGAGAGAGGGAGCAAAAAAAGTTAATGTGGCTGGTACAGTCCATCTCATATGATGTAAGCTCAAAAAAAAAGAAAAAAAAGTTTCGCTTTTTAGCCATGCTAATAGAATTAAACTGTACAAAATAACTCGAGACTCTGAATTCTGGGAAAATCTATCCAACACTTTTAGTATTTACCAATAGTTTGAAAAAAATGTTTAAATCTTTCAAAGAATTAATAAATAGAAATTAGAATTGAACTTCATATCAAAATAATACAGTGTGTTCGGAAAGGTACTGTGCACTCATAGTTTTAGCGAATTAATGTAACCTGAGAGAGATGGAACTCTGCTTCGTTGATGAAAAAGGTTATATTCAACACATTCAGTCGTATTCTCTTATATAAAATAGCTCATTAATTGTGCAATCTGTTATAGTGTGGTATTTACTCATATTTTGGGAAAGTATTATGTCTCCACACAATAACAATGTTCTAGTGAGGTATTAACTCATATTGGGGAAAGTGTTTTGGTCTCCACACAAAAACAATGTTATAGTGTGGTATTTACGCATATTGGGGAAATTATTCTGGTCTAGAAATTTGAAAATGCTAAACAACTTTTGGCGAAACGTCGGCATATAATCAGGAAATAACACTGGGTATTTTATGATCCTTTTGAGGTTTTCTTGTTACTAAATTTTTGTTTTCTGTTGGTTGGTATTTCCTTGGATGTCTTGCTCTTTATATGTCGTTAATAAATAGTTTTTTTTTTTTAGCCTTGAAAATGCCAAACAACTTTTGGCGAAACGTCGGCATATAATCAGTATTTTATATCTGTGATTTTGGAAAGTAATGTTAGTCCCATTGATGATACAGCCATTGCGAAAACCGGTCGAGCGACTTCACCAGCGATAGACGAGGTATGACGGTTAATAATGATATCTTATATAATCTGAAGTTGAATTTTTATGACAAAAATCCTCAAGAACCCCTTCTATTATAATTTTATTTAATTTTCAATAATGTTGTATCTTTATTATAATCTTAAAGGAAGAGAATAGTGAATCCTATTGAATTCAGTATCTAAAGAAAAGGTCTAAAGGTTCTTTTCAAATGAAAAGAAAGGAACAGTCATTACGTTAAAGCCCGTATTTCAGTGATTTATTTCTTAGGGGAAGAATTCAAAGTGTTGAATGACAGAAACTTTTGTTTTCTGGAAAATTACTTGTTAATAAAAAGGGAAAAATGAGGAAAAACGAGTAGCTAAAAAATAAATTTAAGAATTTTTAATTAAAAGCTAGTTGGAATTATCTCACTGGATGCCCTTTTAATATGTTTTAATTTAAAAATTGATTCTATGTTTGTAAATTTGATTTAGGTTAAGTTGCAGAGGTAGTTATACGAGAGAACACACACAGGTTGAATATTGGCCATTTGTGATACCACACGATGAGGATTTAACATTGTAGGTGATAAACCTTGCCTAACTCAAATTTATTTAGAGTAGGGATCTTTAACGATATCCTGACATTGTATAGGCTCGGAGCCGACGGCTTAACAGCCTCTCCGAGGGACAACATGCTCAGATTTGTTAAACTCTTGCGTGAATAAAGAACATTTTACATTAGTAGTGATAAATCTTGCCTAACTCAAGTTTATTTAGAGTAGGGATCTTTAACGATATCATGATATTGTATAGGCTCGGAGCCGACGGCTTGACAGCCTCTCCGAGGGACAACATGCTCAGATTTGTTAAACTCTTGCGTGAATAAAGAACATTTTACATTAGTAGTGATAAATCTTGCCTAACTCAAGTTTATTTAGAGTAGGGATCTTTAACGATATCCTGACATTGTATGGGCTCGGAGCCGACGGCTTGACGGCCTCTCCGAGGGACAACATGCTGAGATTTGTTAAAACTTTGCGTGAATAAAGAACATTTTACATTAGTACTGATAAATCTTACCTACTCAAGTTTATTTAGAGTAGGGATCTTTAACGATATCATGATATTGTATGGGTTCGGAGCCGTTGTCAATCTTCAATCGCAACTAACTTTTAGTTTAGGAGGTTAGTTGCGATCGAAGATTGACAACGTCCGAAAACGCTCCAACGACTCCAAGATCATCTTACGTGGTACGACGGTTTGCCGTATTAATAATACGAGTATAAATCATACTTACCTCAGTGGTAATAATAATATGCATGTACTTATTTAGGAGCTCTCCATAATATATTTACTGTAGTATATGAAGGAGGTATTTGAATTCAGGTACCTAATTAGAATATTATAGATCCATAATGTACAACATATCATATGTTATTAGGCAGTTATTTGAATTCAGGTACTTATTTGGGTTATTATGTTCTCCATAGTATATTTATTATAGGATATAATATGATGAATCTCTTTGAATTCAGGTACCTAATTAGGTTATTTGCCCTCCATAATACATTTATTACAAGATATGAAAAAAGTTTTTGAATTCAGGTACATCTTTCATTATTTTGCCTCCAAGATTTACATATTATATATTAGGAAGTTATTTGAATTCAGGTACTTATATTTGTTATTGGCTCTCCATAATATATTTATAATAGGATATGACGAATCTATTTGAATTCAGGTACCTAATTAAATTATTCCTCTTCCGTTATATATCTATTATATGTTTTTTTAGAAATTGTTCCATTCTATCTCCTTCATTCTCTAGTTTATCAGCACGCTTTTATTTCTGGCTAAAAATCTACCAACCTTTGGACTTTTTTTTTTTTTTTATAGTTTTCATAAACTGCCTATTCCTGTTAGTGTGTGTGTGTGTGTGTGGGGTGGGGGGGGTTATAAGAATGTGGATGACTGTGGAGTTAACTTGTCATACTGTTTATTGATGCGCAAGTATTGTTTCAAGCATAACTCCTTCCACATACGTATTTATCTCTC
Source organism: Hermatobates lingyangjiaoensis (assembly GCA_026182355.1). Taxonomy (NCBI): domain Eukaryota; kingdom Metazoa; phylum Arthropoda; class Insecta; order Hemiptera; family Hermatobatidae; genus Hermatobates; species Hermatobates lingyangjiaoensis. The sequence goes on from JAPFBL010000575.1 coordinate 190,540, forward strand.
AATGATCAAACCACAATATGCAATTTTTTTTAATATTGTGGTTTGATCATTGATTGTTATTTCACGTGTTTATGTGAAATCTATATATATAGTTGGGTTTTTGACTCTGACGAAGACCGCTTGTTACGGTTGAAAGATCTTAGTCTTGTTTTCCCATTTTCTTATTGTGGTTTGATCATTGATTGTTATTTCACGTGTTTATGTGAAATCTTTATATATATATATATATATATATATATATATATTAGCGGAAACTGAGTGATATGAAATAATTTCTGAAACATATATATATAGTGATCTTTTAAACAATCGATATTTATTATTGCATTTTTAAAAAAAAGTCGATATATTGTGAAACATCGATAACTGAACATTTGCATAACGAGTGGTTCAGATAAAGAGAGAGGGAGTGAGTGAGACTGAGAGAGAGAGTGAGAGAAGGAGAAAGAAAAAAAAGAAGATTGACTCGCTTAACGAGCGCCGTGTTGTTGATGGAGAGGGGAAATGCGAGGTCGGTCCCCTTGTGGGGCCCATTCGTGACTCACTATCTCACCAGTGTTGCCAGATTGGTTATTACAAAAGAATAAAATTATTCTTATTTTGCTATTCATTGTTGTTGTTGTTTCTTTTTGAATCTATTTATATGAATCATGTTACGATATTTTTTTTTTTAAAAATTAAATATTTCGTTATTTTTTTTTAAAATATTTATTTTCTTTTTTTTTATGTCGATTTCTTATCAAGAATGCGTGTCATTATAGTTGGGGTGGGGGGCAGGGAGTCAAATGAAACCAAAGTCTAATTGTTGAGTTTTCATGTAGGTCATATTTCAATGCTTTTGATTATTCCAGCTATTCGACCTGATGTATATTTGGCAACACTGCTATCATCGGGCGGCTTCCTTCACCACTAGCCAGTCTGTGTTTAGCGCTTGTTCCATCAACAACCGTGTGTGCCGTCTTCAACAAACAAATTATAACGCACTTTTTCCTTTCCACGTATTTTTTTTTGCGTATATTTTTTTAGAATGTCTTCCAAGAAAAAGTCTCAAGAAAAAACCGATAAAAGAAGAAATATTACAGTCGAATTAAAACGTGAAATAATACAAAAACGCGAACAAGGTGTTAGCGTTGCTAATTTATCACGTATTTATAATAGAACAACATCAACTATTTGCACCATTCTAAAGAATAAAGAGAAAATAAAAATGATCGATACTTCTAAAGGAGTTACAAGGATTTCTACTCAACGTCTTCCTCTTTTAGACGATGTAGAAAAATTACTTCTTTTATGGATAAAAGAAAAGCAAATTCAAGGTGAGGTTATTAATGAAAACATGATTTGTGAAAAAGCCAGATTTATGTACACTGATCTTGTTAAAGATAAACCAGGAGCTGCAAGTCATGACGATGTATTTAAAGCCAGTCATGGTTGGTTTGAAAAATTTAAAAGAAGAACCGGTTTTAATACTGTTTTAAAAAGTTCTGAACCTGTAAATAATGAGACAAAAACTGGAAATTTTATGTGTGATTTCACAGTTGAACTATTTCCGCATGATACTACGGAAGAGTTATCTGTTGATGGTGATATTATAAGAGCTTCATCAGAGCAGCAACCTTCTAGTAAAATACGTGAAATGTTGAAATCCTGGGAATCTGTTTCTTCATTTATTGAAAAATATCATCCTAATAAAACAATCGCTAAAAGTGCAACGAATTTCTTTAATGATTACGCTGTTTCTCATTTTCGTGAAATTTTAATTAATCGAATAAAAAAAAGATCTTTAAATAGTTTATTGTTGGAAAGGAATTCAAAAGAAAGTTCTTTTAAAAGATTAAAAGCGAGTGATTTTGTTGAAACTATTCTTGAAGGAAGTGAAGAAGAGTCGTCTTTTTTAAAGAATTCAAAAGGAATTAGCAAAACTTTAAGAGTTTCGAACAGATCTGATTCAAGTGATTTCGTTGAAAATGTTCTAGAAGGAAATGAACAAGAATCTCTTTCAAAAAAATCAGGTAGTTCAAGTGGTTTTAAAAGGCTAAAAGCCAGTGAATTAGTAGAAAATGAAGAAGAGCTACTCTCTAAAAATTCAGGTAGTTCAAGTGGCTATAAAAGACTAAAAGCGAGTAAGTTAGTTGAAACTGTTTTAAGAGCTAGTGAAGAAGACAATCCATTGAAGAATTCTAAAGATGGTGCTAATACTGCCAGTGCTTATATAAAATTCAAACCCAGTGAGTTAGTTGAAATTGTAATGCCAGTGAGCGATGAAGATTCATCTTCATAGCTACTATACTTTTTTTCATTGCAACTGTACAACCTAATGAGTTAGCTGGAAATTTTATAGAAGTGAGAGATGAAGATTCTTCTTCATAGCTACTATATTAACCAGTGAGTTAGCTGAAAGTGTTATAGAATGAGTGGATGAAGATTCTTATTCATAGCTACTATATTACCCAGAGGGTTAGCTGCAAGTGTTTTGGCAGTGAGCGCTGAAGATTCTTCTTCATAGCTACTATATTGCCCAGTGAGTTAGCTGAAAGTGTTTTGGCAGTGAGCTATGAAATTCTTCTTCATATTGCTACTATATTGCCCAGTGAGTTAGCTGAAAGTGTTATAGCAGTGAGCTATGAAATTCTCTTCATATTGCTACTATATTGCCCAGTGAGTTAGCTGAAAGTGTTTTGACAGTGAGCTATGAAATTCTTCATATTGCTACTATATTGCCCAGTGAGTTAGCTGAAAGTGTTATAGCAGTGAGCTATGAAATTCTCTTCATATTGCTACTATATTGCCCAGTGAGTTAGCTGAAAGTGTTATAGAATGAGTGGATGAAGATTCTTCTTCATAGCTACTATATTACCCTGTGAGTTAGCTGAAAGTGTTCTACTAGTGAGCAATGAAGATTCTTCCTCATAGCTACTATATTACCCTGTGAGTTAGCTAAAAGTGTTATAGAATGAGTGGATGAAGATTCTTCTTCATAGCTACTATATTACCCAGTGAGTTAGCTGAAAGTGTTCTACTAGTGAGCAATGAAGATTCTTCCTCATAGCTACTATATTACCCTGTGAGTTAGCTGAAAGTGTTCTACTAGTGAGCAATGAAGATTCTTCCTCATAGCTACTATATTACCCTGTGAGTTAGCTGAAAGTGTTCTACTAGTGAGCAATGAAGATTCTTCTTCATAGCTACTATATTACCCAGTGAGTTAGCTGAAAGTGTTATAGCAGTGAGCGCTTAAGATTCTTCTTCATAGCTACTATACTACTCTACCTTCATCTAGCCAGGAGTACTTAATTTCTTAGTAAGTTGTATCACCATTCATTTAAATACCTAAATTATATTTATTAACAAATTAACTGAGTCAGTTGAGTTTTTGACTCTGACGAAGACCGCTTGTTACGGTTGAAAGATCTTAGTCTTGTTTTCCCATTTCTTACTATGGTTTGATAATTTATATATATATATATATCCTATGTTTTGTTATTGAGGGCTAGGTCAAATAAAAGAAAATAAACTCCTTCCTAGGCCGACGTTTCGATGTATTTGTACATCATCTTCAGGGCTAAAATTAGAATAAGAACTATAAAGAACATTTACCAAAACAATTTACAACTCACATAGAGAACTAACAAAAATTTTTTTAAGACCAACAGATACATACAAAAGGTTATTTTATAATCAGAGTCATCTATTTCAAAGTATTAGACAAAAGGAAATTAGTTTTACTTTGGAAAGTGTGCTAATGGTTATTTAAGTTACATGAGAATTAATTGGTTATAGGTACGAAAAACACTACTTGTTATATTCATCTATCATTTCAACAAAACAGGGTGGGTGAACATATGAAGGTTACATAAAGAAAGGTTAGTTTATGACTAAAGGTTATCATCCATGTTACAATGATTTACTATTGTTATTATGACTGGTGATGGGAAAGAATGTTTGTATAAATATGGCTAAACTTTTCAATATCAGACCTCGAATTACCAGTGTTAGGAGTTTTCTGTATGTGTATCATTTATTTTATTATTCTTTTCCCAGGTCCTGCTTCCATGTCAATGATTTTGGAATTTGTAAGGTCAAAAGTGTTATTTAAAGAGAGGGCATGTTTTGCTAAGGCACATGTAATATTCTTTTTCTTAATATCCGTTTTGTGTTGTGCCAATCTATTTCCTAAGTACTGACTAGTTTGTCCTATATATGTATGTCATGTTGCAATTTGTGCAGTATATATATATATATATATATATATATATATATATATATACCCCCTTTCACACTTCACTCCATCTTCCCACAACCAGTCCTTCCCTGTTGCTAAGGACTGCTCATGTACATCCAAAAATTGTGTTTACAAATTGGACTGTACTCGTTGTGATGCGTTCTACGTAGGACTGTCCTCTAACAAGCTCAGCCTCCGTATGAACGGTCATAGAGCATCCGTTAACAACAACTCCAATTTACCTGTCGCCATACACGCCAAATCCCACGGTCTGTCTTTTAACGACTGCTTCAGTGTGCAGATTCTGCGTCAGATTCCCCCTGGTGATAATAACGTGACCCTTAGAGCCTCTAGTCCTCAATAACAAAACATAAAATAGAATAGAAGAGGTCAATAACAATTTTTGGAGTATATATGTATATATATTGTTCCCATTTGTTCCCACAAACAAATTTGTTCTCTTATTTTAATACATTTTGCTTGTCCTTTAATAATCTTTTATCCTTCATTTACTTTAATATTCTTAATCTATTTATTCTCTATTAGTCTAGTTATAGCGTTGACCTTTCAACTCTTTTATTCTAACCACTTGTTTCTTGTTGTTTTTGACCTTTGACCTTTTCTTTATATTAACCTGTACTATCCTTTTAATCTATTTATAGCAATGACTAAGCATGAGTCATCGATTTTAATTTAACATGTCACTTGGCCAACTCCTTTTCCAGTTGAACCCTGTTAGCAGGAAGTTAGTTCGTAAGATCGAATCTCTCAGTGTTAAGATCGTGAATGCCGAGACTGTGGTTGATTTTAATGATACCTGTTTGATAAAGGATCTTCTGCCTATTTATACCAATATATCAATGATGAAACCACAATAAGAATGGGAAAACAAGACTAAGATCTTTCAACCGTAACAAGCGGTCTTCGTCAGAGTCAAAAACCCAACTGACTCTGTTGGGTTGGAACCTCAGTTGGGTTTTTGACTCTGACGAAGACGGCTTGTTACGGTTGAAAGATCTTAGTCTTGTTTTCCCATTTCTTATTGTGGTTTGATCATTGATTGTTATTTCACGTGTTTATGTGTAAGCTTTTTATACCAATATATATATATATATATTGATTGTATATCTTATATATTATATAAGAACTGACCGAGTCCTGATTATTTATCAATATGTACATATTTAAGTATAAGCTATATTTATATACGAGTATTTCTATTTACTTAATAAACGGATAGACGATCTAGACTGGAGACACATTATATATTTATTGTGATATAAATATATGTTTATTTATCATATATATATATATATATATATATATATATATATATATAATATATATATATATATATATGATCTAGACACAATACGAGTATATTTATGTTTGTATATTTCATCAAAGGCATCTTGGATCCTCAACAGGTCCCATCAAAACTGGATTATTTATTTCTGTATGAATCACTAGACATGAGTTACTTTAAAGCCAGAGATTCCCAAAGCGGGTTCCGGGGAATCCAGAGGTTCCTTAACGGAGTGTCTGGGGTTCCGTAAAAAACATTTAGAGAAAAAAAAATTATTGGGTATGGATTTATTGTGTGTTTCTTATACACATAAGTAGAAGTGGCCAAAATTTTATTCATATTTAGGAAGAATCACTAGTCAGTTTTTGGAGCTATCTAGATTCCCGAATTTCTTTCTATTGCAAAAATAGCACTTCACACATTGCTACCACTTCCCACTACCTACTTATGAAAAACCGGATTTTCTTGCCATAAAAACTAAATACCGAAGTAGACTTCATGCTCGGTCTGACTTGAGAATCAAACTTCCAACTATAAAACCAAAAATGATTACAAAATAAACTATGTGTTAAAGTTGCTCATAATTCTGTTTCATGTGTTATGTACTTGTGGAATAGATGAAAATTAAAATCTTTTAGTTTTGAATTTTTCTTCAAAAAATACGCATTTCAGTAATAATACTTTTTAATTGTTTTCAAACAATAATACTATTTATAAAAGCATATGAAAATAGTGATATTATGATTGTAAAAAATTTTTAGAATCTGGGGTTCCTGGGAAAGTTACTGAAGCAAAAAGGGTTCCGCGTCGAAAAAAGTTTAAAAAACAGTGCTTTAAAGTAGAAGGTATATTATATGTGAGTGGTTGTTATATTACTAAAGTCTGAGGGTCTATGTTTAGAGGAAATCAGATTTTGTGAGAATTCTTTGTATGTGCCGTAAGGCTATAAGAAAAAGGGATGAGTCAGCCCTTCAGGCGATATGACACGTCATGCATGAAGATATATATCACTCCAACATTACAATGACCAGCAAATATCATACAATACATGAAAGTCACTAACCGCCATCTTATACTATGCAAAGGACCAATATTTTTATAATTAGAACTCAATATTCATTATTACATCAATTATTAATTATTGTATCTATATATTATACTAATTATTGAAACATTATATAATATTAGAAATACAATACAAATAATATATAAAACTAAAAGAAAGAAATAACTTGCACTTTATTAAACAGACTACGTTGTTTTTCAAATTATTATTTATTTCTAGAGCATAAATTAATAATAATTAAACTGAATTTCTTTTTTTTTAATTTTTCTTTTATGTGTTATTCTTCAGTATAAATACAACATTTTATATAAACACATGAAATAACAATCAATCAAGGGTAAAAATGCTTTTTTTCTCTCATTTCATATTGCCGTTAGATCATTGGTTCTGTATATATATATATAATTCTGTATATATATATATATATATATATATACACAAAATTGTCACAATAACACGTGATATAAATATTCAGGTAACTCACCACAAATGAATGAAGATAGTCGCTCTGAGGCCTTTCGTTTTCACGTCATCGGAGAGCAAGTGAATACAAGTTGTAGGCAGGTTATGAATTTTGATTTATAGTTGGATTGAGATTGTGATTATGATTGGAAAAATACTGTCAATGATGCCAATCTTAATCCAACTATAAATCAAAATTCATAACCTGCCTACAACTTGTATTCACTTGCTCTCTGATGACGTGAAAACGAAAGGCCTCAGAGCGACTATCTTCATTCATTTGTGGTGAGTTTTCTGAATATATATATATATATATATATATATATATATATATATATATATCCGTTTCACGATCAATCACAAACACAGAACTAAGGAACAAACACACTTACTGTCTCTAATTTTTGGTTGAACCGTCATCAGGAGAGTTGAGAAAGGCACACCAAGCGCACTTGTGAAGTGATGGTGACCAACCATCATCAGTGATGATTAGGCGAGACCAACCGTCGCTAATGTAGGAGTACAGACAGCTAATGTAGTGTATACAGAGTCATTTGCTTAACACTGTACTAATAATCGTATTTTCTACTATGCTATAATTTCTAATGGAATTTTGGAATAGCAAGTCTAGTTAAATTTTTGATTCCATCAAAGACGGGTACGTTTGCTATGTATTATATATAACTGTAAACTTTTTTTTTATTTAATGTTTGCTTTAATAGAAACGCTGGTAATAAAGTAAGGTATGGAACTACAGTAGCCCAGTGGCTTGCGTGCTCGCCGATGACAGTAGTGCAAATGTATTATAAATAAATGTAACAAAAATTTTTTTTTTAATTTAATATTTGCGTAATATAAACACTAGTAATAAAGTAAGGTATGAAACCAGAGTAGCCCGGTGGCTTGCGTACTCGCTGTTGACAGTAGCACAAGTATCTTTATAAATAAAATAATGATTTTGTCTGTACATTGCTTAGAACTGACTCATTTCAAGTTTTCTTTACGTTTCATACATTGGAGAAACCGAATCCACCCTTAGAAAAATTTCTGTCGGTTTGTCCGCAAAACTTTGTCACAGGTAAACTCAGCTACCATAAGACATATAAAGCTGAAACTTTTACAGTAGATTTGTGTAGGTCTAACTTAAAATATAGGCTATGAATTGATTGGAAATTCAACGTAGAAGTGAAGTTATGGACGTTTAACGCAAAAATGTTTGTCACAAGTAAACTCAGCCACCATAAGACATAGCGAGCTGAAACATTGACACTGGATTTGTGTGTGCCTAACATAAAATATGGGCTCTAAATAGATTAATAATTCAGTACAGAAGCGAAGTTATGGGGCTTTTAGCTGTATTTTCCTAACTTCACTGACAAGTTTGTTTTGAAAATACACAGGTGTGGCAAGTAGGTATTGTTAGTTGATTTTAATTTCAATTGAGCATATGAATATATTGTGTACTAGCAAATGTACCCGTCTTTGACGGAATCAAAAATTCTATTATACTTGGTATTCCAAAATATCAATTATAGTATTATACTAATACTATAATAAGAAATTGTAGAATAGTAGAAAACACCATTATTAGTACAGTGTTAAACAAATGCCTCTGTATACACTACATTAGCTGTCTGTCCTTCAGGTTCATGGAAGAACAATCAGTTGAAACCTCTGACTATTGAGCAAGTAAACTACAGTTGACCACGTGAGAAAAACTTGGTTTTGCTAACTTGAATTCCTGCGTTAGATAAAGTCTCCCTTTGCGACTTAGTTAACGTCATTGCGAAATAGACTCTGACCGGACTTTTCAATAATTTCAACGTAAACAGACAGTGGCTCGGAATCAATGGTATGTGTGGTATACACACAGACTCCCCAATACCACATCCAGTCATTATGTCCGCCTCTATGGCATACCTGTGTAGAGCACGAACTCAGAGTCTTGTCCCGTTGCACAGTTTTGGGGCACTCATGTTTCGTAACATGAAATTTGTTACTGCTACTAAATTGCAGCATGATTGGTTCTCCTACTTTAAGTTTTTACTCATGAGCAGGCAGTCCAGGAGAAATAAATTCAGAGTCAATAAATTCAATTAGATAATGAACTGCTTCTTCATCACTAATCCAATTTCTTTACTGACTTGTAAGTTCTTTCCTCGGTTTCATATAGCGTAAGAACTTGTTTGTTGATTTATCATGCCTGTTCATATTAAGGGCTGAGAATTGCTCGTTTACAAAAGATTTATTCTCAATAGATAGTACATCCTTAACTCTGTGAAACACCATTTCAATGATGTCAAATACGCAATCTTTATAAATAAAATAATGATTTTGTCTGTACATTGCTTAGAACTGACTCATTTCAAGTTTTCTTTACGTTTCATACATTGGAGAAACCGAATCCACCATTAGAAAAATTTCTGTCGGTTTGTCGGTTTGTCGGTTGTCGTTTGTCGGTTTGTCGTTTGTCGGTTTGTCCGCAAAACTTTGTCACAGGTAAACTCAGATACCATAAGACATACAAAGCTGAAACTTTTACAGTAGATTTGTGTAGGTCTAACTTAAAATATAGGCTATGAATTGATTGGAAATTCAACGTAGAAGTGAAGTTATGGACGTTTAACGCAAAAATGTTTGTCACAAGTAAACTCAGCCACCATAAGACATAGCGAGCTGAAACATTGACACTGGATTTGTGTATGCCTAACTTAAAATATGGGCTCTAAATAGATTATTAATTCAGTACAGAAGCGAAGTTATGGGGCTTTTAGCTGTATTTTCCTAACTTCAGAGACAAGTTTGTTTTGAAAATACACAGGTGTGGCAAGTAGGTATTGTTAGTTGATTTTAATTTCAATTGAGCATATGAATATATTGCGTATTTGACATCATTGAAATGGTGTTTCACAGAGTTAAGGATGTACTATCTATTGAGAATAAATGTTTTGTAAACGAGCAATTCTCAACTCTTAATATGAACAGGGAGGAAAAATCAACAAACAAGTTCTTACGCTATATGAAGCCGAGGAAAGAACTTACAAGTCAGTAAAGAGATTGGATTAGTGACGAAGAAGCGGTTCATTATGTAATTGAATTTCTTGACTCTGAATTTATTTCTCCTGGACTGCCTGCTCATGAGTAAAAACTTAAAGTAGAGCACCAATCATGCTGCAATTTAGTAGCAGTAACAAATTTCATGTTACGAAACATGAGTGCCCCAAAACTGTGCAACGGGACACGACTCTGAGTTCGTGCTCTACACAGATATGCCATAGAGGCGGACATAATGACTGGATGTGGTATTGGGGAGTCTGTGTGTATACTTCACATACCATTGATTCCGAGCCACTGTCTGTTTACGTTGAAATGATTGCAAAGTCGGGTCAGAGTCTATTTCGCAATGACGTTAACTAAGTCGCAAAGGGAGACTTCATCTAACGCAGGAATACAAGGTAGCAAAACCAAGTTTTTCTCACATGGTCAAATGTAGTTTACATGCTCAACGGTCAGAGGTTTCAACTCTTTCTTCTACCATGAACCTGAAGGACAGACAGCTAATGTAGTGTATAAGCTGGAGGCATTTGTTTAACACTGTAGTAATAATGGTATTTTCTACTATTCTATAATTTCTAATGACATTTTGAAATACCAAAAATGACGGAACTTCTGATTCCTCCGTGGTATAGCCGAAAGGCAATAGGCACACGGCAATAAAACAAAACAGGAACTTCTGATTCCGTCAAAGACGGGTACGTTTGCTATGTATTATATATAACTGTCAACTTTTTTTTTAATTTAATATTTGCTTAATAAATACACTGGTAATAATGTAAGGTATGGGACCAGAGTAGCCCAGTGGCTTGCGTGATCGCCGATGACAGTAGTGCAAATGTATTATAAATAAACACAACAAAAATATTTTTTTTTAATTTAATATTTGCGTAATATAAACACTGGTAATAAAGTAAGGTATGGAACCAGAGTAGCCCAGTGGCTTGCGTGCTAGCTTTTGACTGGGAGCACGTTAATTAGAACTAACTCATTTCATGTTTTCTTTACGTTTCATACTTCAGAGTAGCCACATGTACCCTTAGAATAATTTCTGTCTGTCGGTTTGTCCACAAAATATTGCTACCATAAGACATATAAAGCTGAAACATTGATTGTAGATTTGTGTATGTCTAACTTAAAATCTAATCTTTGTATACAGAGGCTTTTTTTTAGCACTGTACTAATAATGGTATTTTCTACTATTCTATAACTTCTAATTGTAGTATTAGTATAATACTATAATTGATATTTTGGAATACCAAGTATAATAGAATTTTTGATTCCGTCAAAGACGGGTACGTTTGCTAGTATATTCATATGCTCAATTGAAATTAAAATCAACTAACAATACCTACTTGCCACACCTGTGTATTTTCAAAACAAACTTGTCTGTGAAGTTAGGAAAATACAGCTAAAAGCCCCATAACTTCGCTTCTGTATTGAATTAATAATCTAGTTAGAGCCCATATTTTAAGTTAGGCCCACACAAATCCAGTGTCAATGTTTCAGCTTGCTATGTCTTATGGTGGCTGAGTTTACTTGTGACAAACATTTTTCCGTTAAACGTCCATAACTTCACTTCTACGTTGAATTTCCAATCAATTCATAGCCTATATTTTAAGTTAGACCTACACAAATCTACTGTAAAAGTTTCAGCTTTATATGTCTTATGGTAGCTGAGTTTACCTGTGACAAAGTTTTGCGGACAAACCGACAAACCGACAGAAATTTTTCTAAGGGTGGATTCGGTTTCTCCAATGTATGAAACGTAAAGAAAACTTGAAATGAGTCAGTTCTGAGCAATGTACAGACAAAATCATTATTTTATTTATAAAGATTTGACATCATTGAAATGGTGTTTCACAGAGTTAAGGATGTACTATCTATTGAGAATAGATGTTTTGTAAACGAGCAATTCTCAACTCTTAATATGAACAGGGAGGAAAAATCAACAAACAAGTTCTTACGCTATATCTTACCGAGGAAAGAACTTACAAGTCAGTAAAGAGATTGGATTAGTGACGAAGAAGCAGTTCATTATCTAATTGAATTTCTTGACTCTGAATTTATTTCTCCTGGACTGCCTGCTCATGAGTAAAAACTTAAAGTAGAGCACCAATCATGCTACAATTTAGTAGCAGTAACAAATTTCATGTTACGAAACATGAGTGCCCCAAAACTGTGCAACGGGACACGACTCTGAGTTCGTGCTCTACACAGATATGCCATAGAGGCGGACATAATGACTGGATGTGGTATTGGGGAGTCTGTGTGTATACTTCACATACCATTGATTCCGAGCCACTGTCTGTTTACGTTGAAATGATTGCAAAGTCCGGTCAGAGTCTATTTCGCAATGACGTTAACTAAGTCGCAAAGGGAGACTTCATCTAACGCAGGATACATGGTAGCAAAACCAAGTTTTTCTCACATGGTCAAATGTAGTTTACATGCTCAACGGTCAGAGGTTTCAACTCTTTCTTCTACCATGAACCTGAAGGACAGACAGCTAATGTAGTGTATAAGCTGGAGGCATTTGTTTAACACTGTAGTAATAATGGTATTTTCTACTATTCTATAATTTCTAATGACATTTTGAAATACCAAAAATGACGGAACTTCTGATTCCTCCGTGGTATAGCCGAAAGGCAATAGGCACAGGGCAATAAACCAAAACAGGAACTTCTGATTCCGTCAAAGACGGGTACGTTTGCTATGTATTATATATAACTGTCAACTTTTTTTTAATTTAATATTTGCTTAATAAATACACTGGTAATATTGTAAGGTATGGGACCAGAGTAGCCCAGTGGCTTGCGTGATCGCCGATGACAGTAGTGCAAATGTATTATAAATAAATGTAACAAACAAATATTTTTTTGAATTTAAAATGTGGATAATATAAAAGATGGTAATAAAGTAAAGGGATCTAGCCAGGGTTGCCAGTAGCTTGCTTGCTCGCCGATGACAGTAGTGCAAATGTATTATAACTAAACACAACAAAAATATTTTTTTTTAATTTAATATTTGCGTAATATAAACACTGGTAATAAAGTAAGGTATGGAACCAGAGTAGCCCAGTGGCTTGCGTGTTAGCTTTTGACTGGGAGCACGTTAATTAGAACTAACTCATTTCAAGTTTTCTTTACGTTTCATACTTCAGAGTAGCCACATGTACCCTTAGAATAATTTCTGTCTGTCGGTTTGTCCACAAAATATTGCTACCATAAGACATATAAAGCTGAAACATTGATTGTAGATTTGTGTATGTCTAACTTAAAATCTAATCTTTGTATACAGAGTCTTTTTTTTAGCACTGTACTAATAATGGTATTTTCTACTATTCTATAACTTCTAATTGTAGTATTAGTATAATACTATAATTGATATTTTGGAATACCAAGTATAATAGAATTTTTGATTCCGTCAAAGACGGGTACGTTTGCTAGTATCTATATAAATAAAAGAGAGGTTTTATCTGTACATTGCTTAGAACTGACTCATTTCAAGTTTTCTTTATGTTTCATACTTTAGAAAAGCCGCATGTACCCTTAGAATAATTTCTGTCTGTCTGTTTGTCGATATGTTATAGTCACCCACCAGTAAACTCAGCCAATATAAGACATAACAAGTTGAAACTTTGACAGTAGATTTCTGTATGTCTAACTTAAAATCTAAACTTTGAATGGATTGAATATTCAACGATGAAGCGAAGTTTTGAACTTTAAAGCCGTGTTTGGTTAACTACACAGATATGTTTATTTTGAAAATATACAGGTTTAGCAAGTAGGTATTGATGGTTGATTTTAATTTCATTTGCGTACATGAATATATTGCATATTTGAACTTATTGACAAGGTGTTTCCCAGAGTTCAAGATGTTCAGAATTCAGAATTCATGATATTCAGAATAAACATCATGATTTGTGTTCTTGACCCAGTATTTATATGATGTAATTTTTTGTGGGTTGAGGTCCAATGATTTTAAACTAGTCCCTTTGCGGACGTTTCGACATATATTTATGTTATCTTCAGGGCTTGGAAATCTGTTTATGTTGCAGCATACCTATTTACTACAGTAGCCATCATGTAACAGTAGTAAATAGGTATGCTGCAACATAGACAGATTTCCAAGCCCTGAAGATGACATAAATATATGTCGAAACGTCGGCAAAAGGACTGGTTTAAAATCATTGGACCTCAACCCTCAAAAAATTACATCATATTCAGAATAAATAGATTTGTGAACAAGCAATTCTGAACCCTTAATATGAACAGGCAGGAAAAATCAACAAACAAGTTCTTACGCTATATCAAGCCGAAGATAGAACTTAAAAGTCAGTAAAGAGAGTGATTAGTAATGAGGAAGTAGTTCATTATCTTTTTGAAATCGTGATTGCTCCTGGACTGCCTGCTCATGAGTACTTGCTTGAAGAAGGTGCACCATAAAGATACGATTTAGTATCAGTAAAACAATTCATGTTACGAAACTTGAGTGTCTCGGGAAATGTGCAACAGGACATGACTCTGAGTTTGTTCTCTTTACTGATATGCCATAGAGACGGACATCATGACTGGGTGTGGAATGGGGAGTCTGTATGTATACGACCCATACCACTGATTCCGAGCCACTATCTGTTTCCGTTGAAGCAATTGCAAAGTCCTTTTAGAGTCTATTTCGCATTGATATTAACTAAGTCGAAAAAGGGAAACTTTATCTAACGCAGGAATGTAGTTTGTTTGCTCAAGAGTCAGAGGTTCCAACTGTTTGTTTTTCCATGAACCTGAAGGACAGACATCTAATATGGTGTATACAGGAGCATTTGTTTAACACTGTACTAATAATGGAATATTTTACTATTCTATAATTTGTAATAATATTTTGGAATACCAAGTACAATCGAATGTTTGATTTAGTCAAAGACGGGTAGTTTTGTTAGTTTATATATATATATATATATATTTGTAAAAGTTGGAAGCAATCCTTCATTTAAACATATATTGTTAAATAACCCCCCATATTTGGCTTGTATCTGCTTCTTACACAATTTCTCCAGTTTCCGGAATTCCTTCCTCGTCCTCTTCATTAAAACTATAAAGCTTATCACCAATATTGCTAGTCGACATGTTTTGAATGTACCACATTCATCATCAGGGCAATAATGAGAATAATAGTAGGATTGTTAGTTTATTTAGAGGTGGATTACTATTGGAATGTTCATAGGACATCGCCCTGGGACACATTATTATGGGGGATTAAGGCAGGGTGGTTGGACTCACCTACTACCTGGCTAATCTGGTTTGGCCTGTTGGAAAATAGTTTTAAAATTTGTTAAGAATTATTAAGTTGGATATTTATAGCTGGCTGCTTTTCTTGAATTTTTAATGCTTCTAATATTTGTAATTTAACATGGTTTCTTTCTTTAGCGATAATTTTCGTGGAATTCACCATCATTTCTCTTGTGAGTTTTGTCTTATGGAGTGATTTTTCTCTTGTATGGGATTTTGGCGCGCCGGCAGAAAGGTGCATGGTAATTCTTCTTGATAATAAAGTCGTGGTCATTCCTATATATGAGCTTTTACGGGCCTCGCAGCTCCCGATATTGCATGATTACTCATATATAAGATTTGTTTCTTTTGATTCTTTTAATTATTTATAGTTTTATTATTAATTATTTGAAATATTTATAGTTTTAATGAAGAAACGAGGAGGAATTCGGGAAACTGATGAAATTATGTATGAAACAGATACAAGCCAAATATGGGGCGTTATTTAACATTATATGTTAAAATGAAGGACTGCTTCCAAATTTTACAAATATATATATATAATAAAAACTTTTTCTTCTTCTTGGAGTTTGGTCAGGGTTAATATACGGAATCACTTTTTCGCCAACGTTTCGTCTTTATTTTAAGACATCCTCAGGGCTATAAACTAACAAAAAAACAATGGACATTTGTCATATCTACTTTACAATCATCATAACAAATTCAGAAAACTTATTTACTCTTACTTACTTACTTTGAATTTGTTATGATGATTGTAAAATAGAGATGACAAATGTCCATTGTTTTTTGTTAGTAAATAGCCCTGAGGATGTCTTAAAATAAAGACGAAACGTTGGCGAAAAGGTGATTCCTTATATTAACCCTGAAGAAACTCTAAGAAGAAGAAAAAGTGTTTATTAGTAAATTGCGGCCAAGAAAACAATACCTTAATATATATATATATATATATATATATATATATATATATATATATATATTCAATTGTATTTAAATTGTTGATATCTATTAAAGTGTTTCAAAAAAG
This sequence comes from Hermatobates lingyangjiaoensis, assembly GCA_026182355.1. NCBI lineage: Eukaryota > Metazoa > Arthropoda > Insecta > Hemiptera > Hermatobatidae > Hermatobates > Hermatobates lingyangjiaoensis. The sequence goes on from JAPFBL010000575.1 coordinate 206,962, forward strand.
TGTCTCAATGTCCTTTGAACAACTCATTTGGGAATTACCACCTTATATTCGTAAGACTGTCAGGAGACTGGAACAGCTTAGTTTGAAAGTTGTTAATACCGTAGCTGCGGTACATTTCAACAAAATATATTTATACCATCTATATATATACTTATTATAAAAGCCCACCTGTGAGTAGCCTGTTTATTAAAAATAATAATCAAGACAAAAGTTCACATTTAAAGGAAAGAAATCTAGTGTACGAGTATACATGTACTAATGGGGACTGTGAAACCCAAAAACACTCGTACATTGGTATGACTACCACTTTCCTATCAAGAAGGCTCACCATGCACCTAATGAACTGAGCACCCAAAAAACATACGCAAGACAAGCATAATGTTTAATTAACCCGAGAGAATCTGGTTAAAAATACTAAAATTATAACAAAAGAAAGTAACCACCATAAACTAAAAATTTTGGAGGCTATATTCATTCAAAAACTAAAGCCACTCCTAAATATTCAGGTCGAAAACAGTAGCCGTATTTTGAAACTGTTTAGTTCACATCAAGGGCATCCAGAAACCCTTGCAGGTAGCGACTCGGCCGAAAGGCCACTCACCCCACAGGATTAACGCCCACCATTTCTTAAACTTTATGGAAAACAACCCATTCTACCTTCTCCATGTATATATAAACCAGATATTTCAGTTTAGATCTTATTTACGTCCTGATGATGAATGTTGATCATTCGAAACATGTCGTCTATAGGAGATGTACTTTATTGTGTAGACGAAATAACGAGAGTGTTATTTAGAAAAATTGAGAAACTTTTTAAGAAACAGGTATCAGCTAAATTTGGTGTCATTTTCAATAATAATATATATATATATATATATATATAGTATATTGGCTCTTGTCTTCTCCCTCTCAACTTCCTTTCTTTGAGGACGACTGTTTGAAAGGTCGAAATATTGAATGTGAGTCCTCTAAAGTGTTTGGAGTTTGTCAAAGTTTTTAAAGTATGTATTTATATATATATCTGTATACACTGCTTTGTTGGTAAGTAGACAGTACGACAGTAGGATGGGGTTGTGTGTATATTGTAGACGGTCCCCCGATGGTGAATAATGAAGCACTGTCAGAGTCACTGCCCCCCCCCCCCCCCCCACCTATATAAATAGTGACTGAAAGCACACCAGTGTTAATAATGGATCGGTCTGCTACCCAATTTAAATCTTCCGCGGCACTATTCCCTAGCCGTTATGTTTACCTCGCCAGTCGAGAATTTCCTTCTCTTCTTCTTTTATTTTATTTAAAGTTTATTATTCTTTATTTATCTTTAAAGAGTAGAGAAATTCTTTAACTTTGTTTTTATTAAACAATTTCAAAACATTCTTTATTTATCATAAAAAAAAAAAAAAGAAAAAAATTCCTTAACTTTTGTTACTTTCCTATAACCAATGTTTTCTTTAAGAAGCTGTGCGCATGCGTAATCGCGCACTACTTTGCACATGCTCTGCGTACAAACAGTCGTCAAAAAAAAAAAAAAAAAAAAAAAAAATCTAACCTTCGAAAAAAATGAAGTAGCATTTTAAAAAACTAAAATACACTATTTTTCTTGTTATCTATTTAGTACAATCGCGAAATGTGCTTTTCTTTTCTAGTTTATTATATTTTTTTAAATTTAATAGGATACAAAATAAAATGAAAAACAAAAAAATACAATAACGACTTTTTAAAAAACTTCCTATAGTTACTTTTGTTTTTTAGACAATATAATTTTTAATTTCATTGATCGTATTTCATGATCATAGAAATTACAATTTTTTTGTGAGTAGTATATATATATATATATATATATATATATATATATATATATATATATAAATTTCGATAACAAGTATTAAAACAAAAAAATAAATAGACAAAGTTAAAACAGGCAAGAGTAACAGCACAGAAGGTTTTCTAATCGTAATAATGTGGGCAATATGTTAATATAAAGCTTTTCCAGCGAATTGGAGTCCGGTGGTATTTATAAAATTCTGTGGAAAAATTGCCATAAAATTTATATTGGTCAAACTGGTAAATTATTAAAGACACGTGTAAAACAACACCAATATAACGTAAGTAGACAGGAAAAAAGTAGTGCCTTATTCTTGCATATAAAAAATGAAAATCATCATATTGATTGGACAGGAGCTAAATTTATTACCTATGAAAAATCAATGCTGTTAAGAAATATTATTGAATCGTCTCTAATTAAATTTAATAGATCTAATATTATAAACATTAGTAACGGTCTCTTCAAACTTGATACTTTCGTTACGAGGGCAATAGCCTCTTCAAAGAGGGTTGACAGCTAGCGGATAGATTTTTAATCTTTCTTACTGTACTCCTTTGTTTCCCCAAACATCCCTCTGTGGACTATTGCCCTTTCTTGCACTTTACACCATTTTAAAATACCACTCTTCCCTTCTACTCCTTTCAACCTCTCACCATTATGTTTCTGCATCTAGTATTTCAAATGAAAAAGAAGAAATTTCTGCGAAATGGGAAAACAAGACTAAGATCTTTCAATTGTATGAAGTAGTCTACGTCAGAGTCAAAAACCCAACTGAACTAACGAAGACTGCTTGTTACGGTCTTTTTTTCCATTTCATATTGTGGTTTCATCACTTTATTATACATACATGATGACAATAAATACATTACGTATATATTGTGGTTTCATCACTTTGTTATACATACATGATGACAATAAATACATTACGTATATATTGTGGTTTCATCACTTTGTTATACATACATGATGACAACAAATACATTACGTATATATTGTGGTTTCATCTCTTTATTATACATACATAATGACAATAAATACATTGCGTATATATTGTGGTTTCATCACTTTGTTATACATACATGATGACAATAAATACATTACGTATATATTGTGGTTTCATCACTTTGTTATACATACATGATGACAATAAATACATTACGTATATATTGTGGTTTCATCACTTTGTTATACATACATGATGACAATAAATACATTACGTATATATTGTGGTTTCATCACTTTATTATACATACATGATGACAACAAATACATTACGTATATATTGTGGTTTCATCACTTTATTATACATACATAATGACAATAAATACATTACGTATATATTGTGGTTTCATCTCTTTATTATACATACATGATGACAATAAATACATTACGTATATATTGTGGTTTCATCACTTTGTTATACATACATGATGACAATAAATACATTACGTATATATTGTGGTTTCATCACTTTGTTATACATACATGATGACAATAAATACATTACGTATATATTGTGGTTTCATCACTTTATTATACATACATGATGACAACAAATACATTACGTATATATTGTGGTTTCATCACTTTATTATACATACATGATGACAATAAATACATTACGTATATATTGTGGTTTCATCACTTTGTTATACATACATGATGACAATAAATACATTACGTATATATTGTGGTTTCATCACTTTATTATACATACATGATGACAACAAATACATTACGTATATATTATGGTTTCATCACTTTATTATACATACATAATGACAATAAATACATTACGTATATATTGTGGTTTCATCACTTTGTTATACATACATGATGACAATAAATACATTACGTATATATTGTGGTTTCATCACTTTGTTATACATACATGATGACAATAAATACATTACGTATATATTGTGGTTTCATCACTTTGTTATACATACATGATGACAATAAATACATTACGTATATATTGTGGTTTCATCACTTTATTATACATACATGATGACAACAAATACATTACGTATATATTGTGGTTTCATCACTTTATTATACATACATGATGACAATAAATACATTACGTATATATTGTGGTTTCATCACTTTATTATACATACATGATGACAATAAATACATTGCGTATATAAGATTGCAGCATTTTTTATGTTCATCTGGAGAATAATAGAATGAACAAATATGAAGAAGTGCTGACATCTTTGATTTATGAAGCAGAACCACGTCTCTTGTTCTATTATTCTCTTAATGACTTTGCGATGCCAAAAAATCTGAATAAACTTGAATGTCTGATCTTTCATTTCTATTTCAATGTTTAAAGCTAAATTTAGTGACCACTTTAGAACATCTGTATTCCACTGTAGCTATGTAACATATATTTCTAGTAAGAAGTTTAGAAATTGTCACTTACCTATATTTGACAATGTTTTTTTCTTTTCTTTTGGTAAGATAAGTGTTGTTTCTAGATAGCTATATCTATGAAAAGGATTTCTCAATATAATATTGTTTTGCCTTAATTATTTTATATAGGGAAGGAATCCTAAATGTTTCTTTACTTAAATGTATTTAGAATTGTAGGGTAAAAAGTTAATGAAATGGTCTCCACATATAAAAATGTTAATGGTATAAACCACGCGTTTCGAACGCATAGTGTTCTTCTTCAGGCATTAGCTAAAAAAAAATACAATTACATCACAGTGGCTCTGATGTCATTGTACGAAACATCACTGTGATGCAATGTATTTTTTTTAGCTAATACCTGAAGAAGAACATATGTGTTCGAAACGCGTTGTTTATACCATTAAAATTTGTGTATGGGGAGACCATTCCATTAACTTTTTACCCTACAAATGAGTATATACCAGATAATAAGTGATATTGCACTACGTTAGATTGCACTACGTCAGGTATTTAGAGTACCTGACAGAAAGATGTTTAATAAGTACCTGACATTGTATAGAAGGCTTAATGTTCTCTCCTAGAGGTGAAATACACTATCTCTACCATCTTTTCCCGAAAATAAGACACTATCTTACTTTATTTTTAGGTCAAATTCCGTGGTAGGGCTTATTATCGGGGGAGGGGGCTTCAAGTACATTAAGTAAATTTACATATTTTTTGTTTAATATTTAATTTTATACAGAAATTTAAATTTATTCGATTACAGTCATGTCATCTTCTGTAACATCATCATAAATATAGTTAATGGGTTAGTTCCACTGAGGTTAGTAATATTAGAATTAGAACTATTAGAATTATTAGAACATTCACAGTCAGTTAGGTGCTCTTGAAGATGGGATCCAGACGGACCCGAAACCGGTCGAGCTTTTCAGAGACTTTACGAGGTATGACGTAATGTATTATTACTAATTCTAATCATCATAAATGATCAAAATTTTGAATTCCGTTATGATTCTCCTCCAAATCTATTCCCTGTAGAATTATTGGTCTGAATCTCTCTTGCCTTGCAATACAGCTATCGTTCTTGTCTAAATAGCCTCCTTGAAACGAACAACTTTAGAGATAAACAAGGAATTTATTGGACTATTTTTTTTCCAAAGAATTCTCTGAAATATTACGACAGCTAGAGATATCTACAACATTCAACATCAATTTTTCAACAAATTATATTTTTCACATTATCTTAACTAGGGCCTATTTTCAGGGGAGGGCTTATAGTCCAAAACATCCAGAAAATCACGCTAGGACTTATTTTCGGAAAAAGACGGTAGATGTTAGTAAAATAAGTTTATTTCTGATTAAGATATGTGACTTGAGAACTTTGGTTAGTTAGATAAGCTAGATATAAATCAAACTCAGAAAAAATACCTTCGTTCAAAGGATTAGAATAAGCGAACACATAGAAACAACACACAACTAACTTCAATATTTCGACTTGGTCGTAGGTTAGGTTAGGTTAGGTTGCAGTGGCAGTCCCACAAGGGAACACACTTAGGTCGAGCATAGGCCCTTTGTGATATCACACAATCAAGATTGATTCTACAGTGAGAGTCCTAAATTTTGCCTAACTCAAGTGTATTTAGAGTGGGTTCTTTAACGAGTACCTGACATCGTATAGGCTCGGGACCGACAGTTTAACGTCCTTCTCCGAGGGACAATGTGCTCTCAGATTTATTCACCTCCCGGGTGAATAAATCGGGGGCCAGGTGGGGATCGAACCCCGGTCCTATCAGTTCAGAGGCGAGCACGTAACCACTGAGCTAGCCTGACTCCTGACTTGGTCGTAATCAGGAGAAGAATATGAGTTCTGCTCGGTTGGCAAACAGCAACGACGATTTCGAAATATTAAAGTGAGGGTAAAAGCCAATGAAATGGTCTCCACATAGAGAAATCGTATAAACAACGCGTTTCGAACACGTAGTGTTCTTCCTCAGGCATTAACTAAAAGTTAATTGTTAATTAACCTCAGTCCGTTGTACCATAGACACTCACTCTTAGTTAATGCCTGAGGATGGACACTACGTGTTCGAAACGCGTTGTTTATACCATTAAATGTTTACATGCAGAGACCATTTCATTAACTTTTTATCCTACAACACATACATATAATGTACCAGGTGGGTAAAAAAAAACGCATAATTGTTGGTTAATTAAATGTAATACAAACCAAGTATTGTTATATACTCGTATTATGTATTATCCAATTTGACAGTTTATAAATACATTTCAAACTCAGGAGAAGTTTTCAAAGACATGGAAAATGAAGTAAAATAATGTTTAACATCTATTATACTTTCAGTGTTTATCGTACAACTGCATACTCATGCAGTTGTACCATATGAGCACTCACCCTTTGTTACTGACACTCACCCTTAGTTAATGCCTGAGGAAGAACATTACGTGTTCGAAACGCGTTGTTTATACCATTAAATTGTTATATGTGGAGACCATGTGGTTTTGATGCGGGCCTACCTTCGCGCTACCTCTGACCACCCCCTCTAACCTGTTTTGATATTAGAACGTGTACCCAGCCTTTCGGCCATATCACGTATAATAGCAGCACAGATTGATGCCTTTTAGCGTGAAAGCTCTTTCGCTGCATCTCGGGAGCACCAAGCTATCCGAGGATAGGAACAAGCCTCCGAGATACGAGATACGCGGAGGCGAGCTTCCACGACCCTACATCACAAAATTAAAAGGATGAAAAGAAAAAAAAAAACATAAAACTTAGTACTTGTTAAAAGAAAAAAAAAACACTTTATAAGTAAAACAAACATAAAAATCCTCTTCTTCTTCTTCTTCAGTCTACGGACGTCCAGTGGCTACCACTCCGGGGCACCTTCTCGTTCTTCTTATGCCCTCAATATATTTACAGAAGTCGTCTCTATGGCTTGTCAGGGCAGTTCTATAAGTTGCCGCTACGAACTCTCCCGTCCTCACTTCGTATTCAAAGCATGCACTAGCATATTTGGGGCATACCTCCAGGATGTGAGCAACACTTTCTGAGGGGGGCCCCTCCACATACACAACTCTCCTCCTTCCTTTTCTTAAACCTGTCGAGGTATGCCCCAAAATCACCATGCCCTGTCAGAATCTGGGGCTAACCAGTGATAGACATGGAGGTCTCCCAGCCTCATCCTTATGTCGTCTATATTGAGGAGGAATCGGTGGGTCCCAACACCACCCCCTCTGACCACCTCGGGCACTTGGGGCTCGTGAGAATTCAAAGTGACTGAGGGGCTGGCTACAGGTTAGGCTCTTCAGTCTAATTTGATATTGATTTATAGCCGAAAGCCTTCAATACACAAAGAGACATAGCAGTCTTAACATTATCTCTTACTTCGAAACAAAGAAAAAAAAAAATAAAAAAAAATTTGCGAGTATGTGGGACCAAATAATTGAACCGCTCAACCATCGAGAGTATACTTACATGGTCTACATAATTTATTCAAATCAACTCAATAAATTTGAAATAATATAAATGGAAGTTTCACAGCATATGACTTTTTCCATAGATTTTATTCTTTGAAATAACTAAAGTCTTTCTGTTGCAGGTTCTACCAGGTGCGATGTTCTCTCAGGGTGTCACCCAAACTTCCCGTCAAGGTGGAGACCAACATTCCCAATGTGCACAACAAGTTTACCAATGGTCAGTAATAATTATAAAAAAATATATATATATATTGCGTTATATAATTTTCAAACGATTAGAATTTCACTTCAATATTTCGACTTTGTCGTCATCAGGAGAAGGAAGAGAAGAAGAAGAAGAAGAAGAAGAAGAAGAAGAGTTCTGCTTTGTTGGCAAACTGCAACGAGCAAAACTCATGTTCTTGTTCTCCTGATGACGAAGACGAGGTCGAAATATTAAAGTGAGTTGTGTGTTGTTAAATACGTGTTTTTATACAACTCACTTCGATATTTCGACTTCTTCGTCATCAAGATAATGAGGAGAAGAAGAACATGAGTTCTGCTCGGCAAGCAAACAGCAACGAGCAGAATATTTAGACTTCGTCGTCATCAGGGGAATGAGGAGAAGAAGAAGATGAGTTCTGCTCGACTGATAAACAGCAACGAGCAGAATTCATGTTCTTCTTCTCCTGATGACAACGAGATCGAAATATTAAAGTGAGTTGTGTGTTGTTAAATACGTGTTTTTATACAACTCACTTCGATATTTCGACTTCTTCGTCATCAAGATAATGAGGAGAAGAAGAACATGAGTTCTGCTCGGCAAGCAAACAGCAACGAGCAGAATATTTAGACTTCGTCGTCATCAGGGGAATGAGGAGAAGAAGAAGATGAGTTCTGCTCGACTGATAAACAGCAACGAGCAGAATTCATGTTCTTCTTCTCCTGATGACAACGAGATCGAAATATTAAAGTGAGTTGTGTGTTGTTAAATACGTGTTCTCACACAACTTACTTCGATATTTCTACTTCGTCATCAGGAGAAAGAGGAGAAGAAGAGGAGTTCTGCTTGGCTGGCAAACAGCAAAGAGCAGAATTCATGTTCTTCTTCTCCTGATGACGACGAGATCGAAATATTAAAGTGAGTTGTACGAGTATGTTGTTTCAACGTGTTTTTTTTTATTCTAATCGTTTGATATTTCGTCCTAAGGGACCGTTTCATTTTTGAATTATATTATTTTCCCAAAACTCTTATTTCATTTATATCTGTAGATATAAGATTTAAATATTGTCTGTCTGTCCGCTATAGAAATAAAACTGGAGACATTTAGATACAAAGAAACATATGTTTTTTGTACAACTTTTTTCGTGGGAACTAACTATAGTATTTACATTTTGATCAGATTCCTTTTTGGCATCTGCCACCTATATTAAGATAATTCTCTCAAAATAACTTCAAATCACGTCAAATAGGGTTTATAACAATCGTAGAGTTCACCTCATTTGTTCAAAATCTGTACATTTAAATTGACTTTAATATATATATATATATTATATATATATATATATATATATATATATATATATATAAAACTTCAAAGGCGGTGAAATGTTCACAAATGACAATTAGAAGAAACGATTCTTCGAACTGAATAAACTAGAATTTAAAAAAGAACACATTAGAAAGGAAACCACTGAACTCACTACTATATTTCGATGTCCTCGTCTTCAGGAATAGAAGTAAATCGCTCCAAAGTCGTTATCAGCCTTTGGAGCGATTCACTTCTTTTCCTGAAGACGAGGACATCGAAATATAGTAGTGAGTTCAGTGGTTTCCTTTCTATGTGTTCTTTTTTAAATTCTAGTTTTATATATATATATATATATATATATATATATATATACAAAACTACAGTTTATCGGAACTCGGTCAGGTCTTCAGGTTCAAATTAAACTCTCATTGTCAACGTTTCGGTCTTTATTTAAAACCTTTTTCATAGGCAGAAGTATAAATTTGGAACAGAAAAACTAAGTATTACATTACAAATTATTTTACAAAGAAAAATAGTATGTGGATTTTAACAACAACTGTAGTCTGAATGAACACGTGACACTGAACTGAAATAACCAAGCAAGGTGCTTGGTTATGACACCTTGCTTGGTTATTTCAGTTTAGTGTCACGTGTTCATTCAGACTACAGTTGTTGTTAAAATCCATATACTATTTATCTTTGTAAAATAATTTGCAATGTAATACTTAGTTTTTCTGTTACAAAATTTATACTTCGGCCTATGAAAAAGGTTTTAAATAAAGACCGAAACATTGGCAATGAGAGTTTAATTTGAACCTGAAGAACTGACAGTGCCCCGATAAACTATAGTTTTGTATATATATATATATATATATACCATGATAAACGAAAAAAGGTCCGGCAGGACAGATAACACTTAAAATAAAGTGTGACATATAGACTTAAACATAACAAAGACGCACTTTTCAATATTTCGACCGTAATGGCGGTCGTCCTCAGGAGAAGAAGTGAATTGACGGAGGGACGACAGTCAACTAAAAGTAACAAACTAAAACAGTTGATTTTAAGTATATATATATACTTAATGTTGAGGTTAGCCTATATATCCTAAGGTACGTCATAACCTAGCGTCAACAGTTAGGCTAGGCTCTTTTTTCGTTAAATACATGCATATTGTTAATACCACTGAGGTTAGTATGATTTATATTAGAAATAGGTAAAACCGTCATACCTTGTAAGATGATCATGGACTTTTTTTTGTTCATTATAAGGTTTATTATATATATATATATATATATTATAACAAATTCAATAATATATCAACCGTTGGATAGAATAGGTGTATAATGTAATCGGGATTCGGTCAATTTTCCAGGATCAAAATCAAACTCTCAATGCCAACGTTTCGGTTTTATTTAAAACCTTTTTCATAGGCCTACAAACAAAGGATGATAAGAAATCATATATAAACATCAACATATAACTAACATCAAAATGGAACATTACAGTTGTGAAAAAACAAAAATATATATACAAGTAGAAGTAATAGAATTTCTATTACTTCTACTTGTATATATATTTTTGTTTTTTCACAACTGTAATGTTCCATTTTGATGTTAGTTATATGTTGATGTTTATATATGATTTCTTATCATCCTTTGTTTGTAGGCCTATGAAAAAGGTTTTAAATAAAACCGAAACGTTGGCATTGAGAGTTTGATTTTGATCCTGGAAAATTGACCGAATCCCGATTACATTATACACCTATATATATATTATATATAACTAAAAAATGATTGATCGGGATGCGGTCAGTTTCTTCCACGTTTTAATTCAAACTCTCATTGCCGACGTTTCGATTTTATTCAAAATCTTTTTCATAGGCCTACAAACAGAGGAAAACAAGAATTTTAATACGTACATTTTTAAAACACAAACAAAAGAAGTACACTATGAAAATTAAATACAATCTTGAGTATTAGGATAACAATGACAGAATAATAAAAAAAAAACTACTTATGTACCTACTTATGTAAGTACATTGTAAAAAAACTTTTGTTTTTATAGTTAGACTCCATCTCTTTCTCTTTTTTATTATTCTGTCATTGTTATCCTAATACTCAAGATTGTATTTAATTTTCATAGTGTACTTCTTTTGTTTGTGTTTTAAAAATGTACGTATTAAAATTCTTGTTTTCCTCTGTTTGTAGGCCTATGAAAAAGATTTTGAATAAAATCGAAACGTCGGCATGAGAGTTTGAATTAAAAAGTGGAAGAAACTGACCGCATCCCGATCAATCATTTTTTAGTTGTATATCTGTCACACGGTCGAGAAGTTATTAGTGTTTATATATTATATATATATATAATTTTTATATATATATATACTTTTTCGTTGGAAATACGATCCAAAACGAACAAATATAGCTCAATATAAACAAAGAAACACAGAGAATCAAAAGAACACACTTACAGTCTCTAATTTTCGGTTTGAACCGTCTTCACGAGAGATAAGAGAGGTAAACCAGTACCAGTGCGCTTGGTTTCTCTCTCCTGAAGACGGTTCAAACCGAAAATTAGAAACTGTAAGTGTGTTCTTTTGATTTCTCTATATTTCTTTGTCTATATTGAACTATATATATATATATATATATATATATATATATATATATATATATGATGTAATTTTTTTTGAGGTTTGAGGTCCAATGATTAAAACTAGTCCTTTTGCCGATGTTTCGACATAATCCATAGTCGTAATAACTGTTTTATCAATAAGTTCCTCTTTGTTACCGAACATATTAAAATGTAATAAATTACCAAATATTAGTAATAGTAGTGCTAATTGTAAAACAATCATGTTGTAGCCCTGAAGATGACATAAATATATGTCGAAACGTCGGCAAAAGGACTAGTTTTAATCATTGGACCTCAAACCTAAAAAAAATTACATCATATAAATATTGGGTCAAGAAAACAAATCATGATATATATATATATATTATATATATATATATATATATATATATATATAATGAATGGGAGAGGGAATGAGTTTGTGTGAGTGAGTAGTATAGTGGGTGAAGAAAGGTTGACAAAGTTAGGGAGGGAATGAGAGGAAAGATTGAGAACCAGTCATTCAGTGAGAAATTGAAGGGAGAGGCTGAAGTAGGAAGTAAGAGAGGTAGAGCATGATGTTTAGGAGAAAGAAAGAGATAGATTGAGTGGAGGGGGTCAGAGGCTTCCCCCTCCACTATCACGAAGCGTTAGACTTTCAAGTCATATTTTCTTAACTGCTTATATTCAGCTGTAATTAATATTTATGTTTCAGTGGTTTTTTTTATTTATTTACGACTAAATATTTACAATTAAGAAGTTTAATCATGATATGTTTTTTCCACATTTAGTTTATAATTATCACAGGCAGGGAGAAAGAAAGAGATAAACTATAAGACTGAACAGGTAGATAAACACAGAAAGGAAAAGAGGAAGAGAGATAGCGATAAAGAAAGAAAACGAGGAGAAGGGGGTAGGGATAGCACGAGTGAGAGATAAAGATAGAAAACCGATCACGTTACCTCTTTCTTTCTTTCTTGTTTTGTATCTACTGCTTTATTCTACAGTGTCGAACAAGTATTTAATTACAATGACAATATATATATAGTTTAGCAGACACACTTACAAACTCAAATTTTCGGTTGATCCGTCTTCAGGAGAAAAGAGAGAAATATACTTCACCCATTCTCTCTTTTCTCCTGAAGACGGATCATCCGAAACTTTGAGTTTGTAAGTGTGTCTCTTTCTCTGTGTGTTGATTTTCTTCGTTTGTAAACTGATTTGCGTCCAGTTTGGATCGTATTTTCGAATTTTAAGTGGATATATATATAGTTTAGTAAAGATGACTGTACAACACTCCATATGTTGTACTTTTAGTCTAAACCAAATGTCTTCAACCGTTAGATCGCAACGTCCTTGAGAGTCGTGAAATGTTTCAAATTGTTTATTTTTAAATAGAAAATAAAAGACTAAATTAAATAAATAATTTATTTATTATTAATGCGGCACATCAATCTTATTAAAGTTACTATTGATCAAATTTATTTTAATTTTCCCTTTTCTTATTTAATTTTTAAAGTTAATTTAATCTTAGTTAATTTTATTTTTGTTTTCACTAAAAGTTCGCGAATAAATTTTGACGTCAAAAATGGTTTGCGATTTAAAAGAAAGGTTGAAGATCCCTGCTTTAAACAAAGTACACTCTACCCTCGAGTTCTGTACTTCAAGAAACCGTACTTTAAAGTTTTTGTACTTTTTTTTTCTTTTGAATAACATCAATTATAATTCGAGTATTGGTAATTCACAATGAGGGAAGAGTGACTCCGAGCAGCCTAGACTACTCCAATTTCGTTATCATAAGTAAACTACACCATTATTATACATAAACATTAGTATTATTATTATTAGTATTAGTATTATTATTATTATTATTCTGGGAGCCCAGCACTATGTGCGTAAATGCATTTCACCTCCTTACAAAAAAAAAATTATTATTACGTATTTGTATGTGTTATGTGTTTGATTTTTATCCACCTGTGTTTGATTATTCTGATTTCTCTGCAAGATGAGGCAGAGAATAGCCTAGCCTACTCCAATTTCGTTATCTAAAGCAAAATATACCTTTATTATGCATAAACATTATTATTATTATTATTATTATTAATATTTTACTGTATAAAAAAACATAAACTTACTATATTCATCTGTATTTGATGATTGTAATTTAAGGCAAGGTGAGGCAAAGAATAGCCTAGCTATCCTCCCTTCTCATCTGTCTACGCTACTCCAATTACATTCAAATCTTTTCAAATCCGGCCGTTACTATATTCAGCCGGTCTAACCCTTAGAGTACGAATCTTTAACGAGTACCTGACATCGTACAGGCTCGGGACCGACAGTTTAACGTCCTTCTCCGAGGGACGACGCGCTCAGATTTATTCACCTCCCGCGTGAATAAATCGAGGGCCAGGTGTGAGGATCGAACCCCGGTCCTATCAGTTCAGAGGCGAGCACGTAACTACTGAGCTAGCCTGGCCCCCTTATATATATATATATATATATATATATATATATATATAACACCTAACTGTGTTGAGGTTAGGCTATACATCCTATGGTACGTCTTAGCCCAGCGTCAACAGTTAGGCTCTTTTTTCGTTAAATACATGCATATTGTTATTACCACTGAGGTTAGTATGATTTATATTAGAAATAGGTAAAACCGTCATACCTTGTAACATGATCATGGACTTTTTTTTTGTTCATTATAAAGTTTATTATGTATTATTGATAATGTTTACTTAGATTAAATGTGTAGTGTGCTAAAGTAAGTAATATTGTTATAGCCTAGTCATTCTAGAAAGTTTTAGTGAGGTTATGTATATGGTATGCTGTCAACCTGTTTTGATTTATTCATGTTCCTTTCGGCCATACCATGATAAAGCAGAATAGGTTGATGTTCTTTTTAACGTGGAGCCCTTTCGCCACATCACGAAGACCAAGCGTCCTCTCACAAATGATACACGACTAAACAGTCCTCATGAAGTGCCCAAGATGGACCTCGCGGAGGCGGGCTTACACGACCTACATCAACGAAAGCTTTGAAGCACATGCCAGTTAGTCTCTAAAAAGGACTGAGGGTTACTTGATGACAGGGTTTAAGTGTTGGATTAAGTATGCTGTCAACCAGTTAGCCTACCCTACCAACCATTAGACTACCACATACCAGTGTTATCAATTTCCGGACTTTTCTGTCCCGGATCTGCCTCGGTCTCATCTAGTACGGTAATTCGTGAGTCGATCATCCATAGTGAGCATGAAAAAACATAATTTAACTAAGTAATCTCTTTACGTACTGTTGTGCACGTTCAAATTACCATTTCCTTACTACTGTTCGATTATAATACCTGTTTTGATCGCTGTGCTCCCTAGCCTTCCGGCTATTTACACCAAAAGATCAAATAAAGCCGACGATTCAACGTGTTGCCCTTTTTGTCACCTCCAAGTTTTGCCACCCAAAACTTGGAGTGTCCGAGGTGAACCTCGCGGAGGCGGGTACCACGATTCTACGTCGCGCATTAGACCAATATAAAACTAACTAATTCACGCAATTATACTAGGGGGCGAGAAAACAATAAAACGACAGTTAAACCCCCGGTATTAAGGTGGCTCATTTACCTTACTACCAATAAATTACCTCACTAGTTTTTTTTTTTTTAGCTAAGCGTTAGGTTGCGATGGTCCTCTTTTTCCTTCCTACCTCGTGGATGACCTCAAGATATGTCTTCAGATATTTCTCTTTAAACGATACCTCGTAAAGCTCACTTATCGCTTTGCCAATTACTATCTCGACCTTTGACCTTTCATATGCGTATCGGGGGCACTCCTCAATCACCTGCTGGATCGTCTCAGGACCCCACCCACAGGAACATGTGGGATCCTCCGTTCGCTTGAAGCGGTGGTCGATTATAATACCTGTTTTGAACGCTGTGCACCCTAGCCTTCCGGCTATAACACCAAAAGATCAAATCAGACCGACGATTTAACGTGTTGCCCTTTTGTCACCTCCAAGTTTAGCCATCCAAACGATTACAATACCACTGTGATTGGGAAATCAGTGATGTTATTCCTCATGTTAGTTTATTACGGTCTAAATTCATTTTTCAAACTGTTTCAGACAACTCCAAATAGGTTTACAACCAAAACCTAATCATATAATTATGAACTCAGACTTAGGAAAATACAAAAGAAAATTACAATATGATATATGACCGTGGTGCTCGCCAACCCAATGAAACTGTGACCCGCAGTTTAACAATAATAACATGTCAAATCATTCTAGAATAATGATTCCATGTTTGTTTTTATAACTTATAAAATGGATACAGCTGCATTAATATAAATATAGTTATTAGATTGAAACAAAACTTGACTAAATTCATTGTCAAAGAGTTTAAAATTTGTTTTTATTGTTTAAACCGATACTCTAGCGCGTTAAAAACGTCAGCCCTTTACGGTCTTTTTGTTTGATTGGTGGTTCTATATTGGGAGTACTAAATTTTGCCTAACTCAAGTGTATTTCGAGTAGGGATCTTTAACGAGTACCTGATATCGTACAGGCTCGGGACCGACGGCTTAACGTCCTCTAATGTGTTCTCTAGTTAAAGTGCAACTGGTATGGGAATTTTGAGTACGTTATCAGTAATTATCTCCGCATGTTACCAGGGCTTTAGCTTGCCTATTACTCTTGGCCTAGGTACCGTTTTGCGGAGTAACTGTCAGAATTCCTGCTTAGCATTGCGTTGCTTGATGTGCCCTCGGGCTCCGCCATGCTTTCAATGAAGGTGGCTAAAGGGTAACTTGTCAACAAGACGGCCTGGCTTCACAATCAGTTATGGCACAAATATGCCGAGGAACGCGAAGATCAAAACAGGCTTAACGTCCTCACGTTACCTAGGCTTTAGCTTGTCTATTACTCGTGGCCCCTAGGTGCTGTTTTGCGGAGTAACTGTCAGAATTCCTGCTTAGCATTGCGTTGCTTGATGTGCCCTCGGGCTCCGCCATGCTTTCAATGGAGGTGGCTAAAGGGTAACTTGTCAACAAGACAAGCTAACTGGCTTCACAATCAGTTATGGCACAAATATGCCGAGGAACGCGAAGATCAAAACAGGCTTAACGTCCTCACGTTACCTAGGCTTTAGCTTGTCTATTACTCGTGGCCCCTAGGTGCTGTTTTGCGGAGTAACTGTCAGAATTCCTGCTTAGCATTGCGTTGCTTGATGTGCCCTCGGGCTCCGCCATGCTTTCAATGGAGGTGGCTAAAGGGTAACTTGTCAACAAGACAAGCTAACTGGCTTCACAATCAGTTATGGCACAAATATGCCGAGGAACGCGAAGATCAAAACAGGCTTAACGTCCTCTCTGAGGGACGATAATATTGAGTTTACTTACAGTAAAAGTTGAGTGTAGGCCACTCCAATTTTTTTTATAATGCTTTTTTATAATCTCTTTTAAAATAATGATATCATCGTTAACAGTCATGTTGAATACTCTAGTTCCCAGTATCGCCGAAGTTAAACAATATTGGGCTTGGTTGCTAATTGCATTGGTGACACTATTATATGTTGTTGGTGCCCCAGCTGGTCTGCCTAGCTCATGGTAGGTTAGGTTAGGTTAGGTTGCAGTGGCAGTCTGACAAAAGGTCATACAAAGGCCGAGCATTGGCCCTTTGTGATATCATACAAAGAAGATTACTTCTACATTGGGAGCCCTAAATTTTAAATAACTCAAGTGTATTTAGAGCAGGGATCTTTAACGAGTACCTGACATAGTACAGGCTCGGGACTGACAGCTTAACGCCCTCTCTGAGAGACGACATACTCAGATTTATTCACCTCCCATGTCAATAAAAAAATTCCAGAGTGGGTATTGAACCCCGGACCTGCCAATCCAGAGGCGAGTACGTTACCACTGAGCTGGCTTACCTAGCTCATGGAGTTATAAATGTTGCATAACTCAAGTGCATTTCGAGTAGGGATCTTTAACGCGTACTTCACATTGTGCCGGCTCGGGGCTGACAGCTTAACACCCTCTCTGAGAGACGACATACTCAGATTTATTCACCTCCTATGTCAATAAATCAAATGCCAGAGTGGGTATTGAACCCCGGACCTACCAAACTAGTGTCGAGTACGTTACCACTGAGCTGCCCCCCCTAGCTCATGGTAAAATGCCTCCATAATTAATAACGTGCTACAATTTGATCATTGTATAGAACATAAGGCCAACTACCTATATATATATTGGCGTTTTGTAAAAACAATTAATTTGAAACTCTACCGTGTCTAATTGATAACTACTTGATTACTTTAATTATATTTAATGATCGGTTAATACCATATTTCAATGACTCTTCATACTGTTTATTAACTATTATTACACTTATCATTATATGATTGTCAATTCATTATTGCTAATGGGTTTACTTAAGAGTTCAGTTGAGTGTAGACCACTCCAGAATTTTTTTTCTTTTTTTTTTTGGAATGATAAAATGTTATTGGAGAAAATAGGGGTAGATGGCAAAGTGGTAATTGATTTGGGGCAGGAATTCTCAGTTGATTTAGTTGGCCTTGTTTAATTACAGCGATTGAAAAGGAAACATTCCGCTCTCTCACTCTCTCTCTCTCTCTCTTTCTATATATATTTGTATATATACAAGTTCCTTCTAAATGAAATTCCAAATAAACTAATTAAATAAACCTGAACAAATACAGCAGAAAATGTTTTAAATAATAAGAATAATATTAGTTTCTTTATAATGAGGCATAAATCGCTTATTTCAAGAATCTATTCAATAAATTAAACTTCCTTTCATCTTTTACTGCTTCTTTCTGAATCGTTGAATATTCGCGAAGTGGGATGTTACAGTCTAAACTTCTCAGGCTATGTGTGTGTTAGCTCATAAAGAGTTGGGACTTCTTTGAAAGAAAGTTAAAGACTTTCGTAGTTGAGTCTTTATTGTTACCCTTGAATACTGATCGCTTTTAAATTCTATTCTATCGTCTGAAATACTTATTCCGTTTTGTTTTTTTTTTAAAGTAATAGAATAGCTACAAACTTCTTTTCAATGACTGAAATAATTTGTAGTTGAAACAAGTTTTTTTGTCATTAATGGTATGAGCAAGTCGTTCATACGAGTTTTTTGTTATTAATGGCATAAGCAAGTCGTTCATACCAGTTTTTGTTATTAATGGTATGAGCAACTCGTTCATAAAAGTTTTTTGTCATTAATGGTATGAGCAAGTCGTTTATACAAGTTTTTTTTTTCATTAATAGTATGAGCAAGTCGTTCATACAAGTTTTTTGCCATTAATAGTATGAGCAAGTCGTTCATGCAAAATTTTTGTCATTAATAGTATGAGCAAGTCGTTCATACAAGTTTTTTGTTATTAATGGTATGAGCAAGTCGTTCATACAAGTTTTTTGTCATTAATAGTATGAGCAAGTCGTTCATACAAGTTTTTTGTCATTAATAGTATGAGCAAGTCGTTCATACAAGTTTTTTGCCATTAATAGTATGAGCAAGTCGTTCATGCAAAATTTTTGTCATTAATAGTATGAGCAAGTCGTTCATGCAAAATTTTTGTCATTAATAGTATGAGCAAGTCGTTCATACAAGTTTTTTGTTATTAATGGTATGAGCAAGTCGTTCATACAAGTTTTTTGTCATTAATAGTATGAGCAAGTCGTTCATACAAGTGTTTTGTCATTAATAGTATGAGCAAGTCGTTCATACAAGTTTTTTGTCATTAATAGTATGAGCAAGTCGTTCATGCAAGTTTTTTGTCATTAATAGTATGAGCAAGTCGTTAATACAAGTTTTTTGTCATTAATAGTATGAGCAAGTCGTTGATACAACTTTTTTGTCATTAATAGTATGAGCAACTCGTTCATACAAGTTTTTCGTCATTAACAGTATGAGCAAGTCGTTCATACAAGTTTTTTTGCCATTAATAGCATGAGCAAGTCGTTCATGCAAGATTTTTGTCATTAATAGTATGAGCAAGTCGTTCATACAAGTTTTTTGCTATTAATGGTATGAGCAAGTCGTTCATACAAGTTTTTTGTCATTAATAGTATGAGCAAGTCGTTCATGCAAGTTTTTTGTCATTAATAGTATGAGCAAGTCGTTCATACAAGTTTTTGTCATTAATAGTATGAGCAAGTCGTTCATACAAGTTTTTTGTCATTAATAGTATGAGCAAGTCGTTTATACAAGTTTTTTGTCATTAATAGTATGAGCAAGTCGTTGATACAACTTTTTTGTCATTAATAGTATGAGCAAGTCGTTCATACAAGTTTTTTGTTATTAATGGTATGAGCAAGTCGTTCATACAAGTTTTTTGTCATTAATAGTATGAGCAAGTCGTTCATACAAGTTTTTTGTCATTAATAGTATGAGCAAGTCGTTCATACAAGTTTTTTGCCATTAATAGTATGAGCAAGTCGTTCATGCAAAATTTTTGTCATTAATAGTATGAGCAAGTCGTTCATACAAGTTTTTTGTTATTAATGGTATGAGCAAGTCGTTCATACAAGTTTTTTGTCATTAATAGTATGAGCAAGTCGTTCATACAAGTGTTTTGTCATTAATAGTATGAGCAAGTCGTTCATACAAGTTTTTTGTCATTAATAGTATGAGCAAGTCGTTTATACAAGTTTTTTGTCATTAATAGTATGAGCAAGTCGTTGATACAAGTTTTTTGTCATTAATAGTATGAGCAAGTCGTTCATACAAGTTTTTTGTCATTAATAGTATGAGCAAGTCGTTCATAGAAGTTTTTTTTTTATCACAATTACTATCTCTGTCATATTACAAAAGAGCCTCATAAATTTCAAACATAATTCAAGCTCGTATTAGCTCATAGTTGTTAACAACACATACAACTGATATTCCAATGGATATAGCAATGTTGAATAGATCAATCCTTGTTTGTTCGTCAAAGTTAAGCAACATTGGGTGTGGCTAGCAGTTGCATGGGTGACGTCACGTGTTGTTACCATCTCCACTAAATTCCATAGTTTAAATTAGTGTTGAATTATTACTTTATCCCTTCTATAAAAACTTTTTTTTTTTTTAATTTTGCCGCATGTTTGCTTCCATGCTATCGCCAATATTTCACGACTATACAGTTACTACCGTCTTTTTTCGAAAATAAGACACTGTCTTACTTTATTTTTAGGTCAAAATCCGTGCTAGGGCTTATTCTCGGAGGGAGGGCTTGAAGTACATTAAGTACATTTACATATTTTTGTTTAATATTTATTTTTATAGAGAAATTTAAATTTATTCGATTACAGTCATGTCATCTTCTGGAACATCGTCATAAATTATCAAAATTTTTAATACCGTTCTGAATTTTCCTCCAAATCTATTTCCTGTAGAATCATTGGTCTGAATCTCTAATATATTGCAATATAGTTGTGGTTTAATTAATACTTCTTGTTTAAGTAGCCTCCCTGAAACGAACTTTAGAGGTAAACAAGGAATTTCTTGGAATATTTTTTTTCCAAAGAATTCTCTAAAATATTACGACAGCTAGAGATACCTACTACATTCATCAACAATTTTTTTAACGTATTATATTTTTCACATTATCTTAACTCTTGCTTATTTTCAGGGGAGGGCTTATAGTTCAAAACGTTCCGCAAATCACGCTAGGTCTTATTTTCGGAAAAAGACGGTAGTAAAGGTGAAAAAAAAGTCTAAAAACACATTTTTAGGGAAAAAAAAGTGACTTTCCCTTAATGTATAAATGCTCCCAAACTATACAGCACGTGTTCACTATGAGGGTAATTTTGATGCAAAATATTAATTTGATCCATCCAAGATTGTAGATTGTAGCGTCTACACATACACACATTGTGGGATACACATACATATCATTGAAAAAAGTAATCAAACGACTTTGGGGACCTCGAAACAAGTAAATCCGTCAAAATTTCGAGATCGAATTTCTTCAACATCACTATACTTTACTTATTATATTTACCACTCCCATTTTTTTTCATATATTTTATCGTTTGAAACTTTAATCTGTCATTTATCGATATTAAATTCAATATTATTAGTAACCTTTGAAATGTTTTTAACATTACTAATTAGAGTTCATTAGTAATGTACAGACTGGGAGTGCTACCTGTTAAAATAATCGAACAGAGACTTAAAAAAAACGATAGTTATAAAAATCATATGTGCATGACGTCATTACGAAAATGTACAGTTTATCGGCAAATTTATGTCTCCCAAAGTAGAATTTTGTTACTTTTAAGAGAATAAAATATTCTATTAAAAGTAACACTGAGAAACAAAGGTTTATGACTTTTAACAGTTCAACTGTTATAATGAGGTATACAGTTACAAAACTAAAGTTTATCGGGACTCGGTCAGTTCTTCAGGTTCAATTTAAAAACTCTCATTGCCAATGTTTCGGTTTTTATTTAAAAACTTTTTCATAGGCCTACAAAACAGAGGAAATAGTAAGAAATAATTCAATCATTCAAAAATCAATCATGCATAATTAGTTACAATTAGGAAAATTACAATAGAAATTTTGACAATAGGTTAGTGAGAGAACTTACAGAGTATAAATTTTTAAACAAATAAACTAAGTATTACATTACAAATTATTTTACAAAGAAAAATAGTCTGTGGATTTAAACAACTGTAGTTTGAATGAACACATGACATTGAACTGAAATAAACAAGAAAGGTAAACAAATTTCACCAGACAACCAAAAAGTCACTAACAAAATTTTTCATCGATCAACAATGTTTAACTTTATATACCCAAATAAATACTATTTAAATTTGAAATGTCACTTCTATAATTAATGGATGACTGGTCCTTTCTAATATATAACATTTTCAGAGTTTTTCTTCTCTGTTCATGTATTGTAGGCCTATGGAAAAAGTTTTAAATTTTAAATTAAAGGAGTTTAATTTGAACCTGAAGAACTGACCGAGTCCCGATAAACTATAGTTTTGTATATATATATATTAGTAAAGGTAGGAAGCAGACCTTCTTTTATACAAGTTGTATTAAAATCAATTGACTTGCACGTACCTTTTTCTTGTTTTTGTCCCAGTTTTGTTTGTATTCCACGGTCGATACTTTTATCAATATATAGTGAACGTTAGACTGTTTGGTCCTCCACTCCTTTCATTTGAAGTTTACCTGATGATGAACACAAAGTGTTCGAAACGCATAGAATAAAACTTTGTTTTATTTGTTTGTCCCTAGTATGAAATAATAAAACATGGGAGACTGTGTAAAATGGAAGAAGATTGATGGAAGACGAGATGAAAGTCTTGAATGATTTGCAGAATGGCTTGGACACCATGGTGGGGGGGGGGGGGATTGGCTAGGGAGGGAGAACACGTGTCTGGCCGCACCTGAATTTTGAATGAGCTCCTCCTACACCACCCACCCTTCCCTTCAATCCCTTCAAGCATGCCCTTCCCCCAGATGTCAGTCGGCTTGAGTTAGTGTCAAATACTTTAATAAGATTTATATTCGAAATGGGTGGAAAACCGTTGTAAGATGTTCTTGGAGTCGTTGGAGCTCTTTTGGACGTTTATGTGTGGAAAATTCGTGTTTGTTCGTGTTTCGTAACTAACGTATGGAGCTGTTGTTAAGGGGTTTATATATCATGGTGTGGCTAAAGGGCGCCACGTAAAAAACATCGACCTGCTCTGCTTTGTTCCGTTGTAAGATGTTCTTGGAGTCGTTGGACCGCTTTCGGACGTTTATGTGTGGAAAATTCGTGTTTGTTCGTGTTTCGTAACTAACGTAAGGAGTTGTTGTTAAGGGGTTTATATATCATGGTGTGGCTAAAGGGCGCCACGTAAAAAACATCGACCTGCTCTGCTTTGTTCCGTTGTAAGATGTTCTTGAAGTCGTTGGAGCGCTTTCGGTCGTTTATGTGTGTAAAATTCGTGTTTGTTCGTGTTTCATAACTAACGTAAGGAGCTGTTGTTAAGGGGTTTATATATCATGGTGTGGCTAAAGGGCGCCACGTAAAAAAAAACATCGACCTGCTCTGCTTTGTTCCGTTGTAAGATGTTCTTGGAGTCATTGGACCGCTTTCGGACGTTTATGTGTGGAAAATTCGTGTTTGTTCGTGTTTCGTAACTAACGTAAGGAGCTGTTGTTAAGGGGTTTATATATCATGGTGTGACTAAAGGGCGCCACGTAAAAAATATCGACCTGCTCTGCTTTGTTCCGTTGTAAGATGTTCTTGGAGTCATTGGACCGCTTTCGGACGTTTATGTGTGGAAAATTCGTGTTTGTTCGTGTTTCGTAACTAACGTATGGAGCTGTTGTCAAGGGGTTTATATATCATGGTGTGGCTAAAGGGCGCCACGTAAAAAACATCGACCTGCTCTGCTTTGTTCCGTTGTAAGATGTTCTTGGAGTCATTGGACCGCTTTCGGACGTTTATGTGTGGAAAATTCGTGTTTGTTCGTGTTTCGTAACTAACGTAAGGAGCTGTTGTTAAGGGGTTTATATATCATGGTGTGACTAAAGGGCGCCACGTAAAAAACATCGACCTGCTCTGCTTTGTTCCGTTGTAAGATGTTCTTGGAGTCATTGGACCGCTTTCGGACGTTTATGTGTGGAAAATTCGTGTTTGTTCGTGTTTCGTAACTAACGTATGGAGCTGTTGTCAAGGGGTTTATATATCATGGTGTGGCTAAAGGGCGCCACGTAAAAAACATCGACCTGCTCTGCTTTGTTCCGTTGTAAGATGTTCTTGGAGTCATTGGACCGCTTTCGGACGTTTATGTGTGGAAAATTCGTGTTTGTTCGTGTTTCGTAACTAAGGAGCTGTTGTCAAGGGGTTTATGAATATCAAGACCACTGCTATCTAGATATTGTTATTCGATACTATTTCGTTATTTTTTTAATTTTAGTTACATTGACTAATCTGATTCTTTTATAGTTATTTACGTCGTCATAATGTCTGTTCAGTCGGGAAACTGTCATATCTCGTAAGATGATCTTGGAGTCGTTGGAGTGCTTTCGGACGTTGTCCATCTTCGATCGTAACTAACGTAAGGTGCTGTTGTCAAGGGGTTACATATCAACTGCTTTTCTATGTAGATATTGTTATTTGATTCAAGGCTTTGTTTTTATTTATAATTTACATTGTTGTTTGTTTTTGTTTTGTGTGATCTGTTGTGTCGTGGTCCGCCTCCGCGAGGTCCACCTTGGGCACGCCGTGGAATGCAAAATCGCAAATGTATTTGCGAATCTGATGGAATATCACGGCGTGGCTAAAGGGCGCCACATAAAAAAACATCGACCTGCTCTGCTTTGTTCCATATAATGTTCGAAAGGCTGAATGGTATATGGGAAGAAATCAAAAGAGATATTGTTATTTGATACTATAGCGTTATTTTTTTTTAATTTAGTTTAGATTGACTAGTTTGATTCTTTTATAGTTATTTACGTCGTCATAATGTCTGTCTAGTTGTCTTTTACTTTACTAAAGGCAAAGTATAGTGATCGTGAAAAAAATTGATCTTGAAATTGTGATGGTATTACATGTTTTGAGGATCCAAAAGTCGATTTATGAGGTTTTTTCGATGTTGTTTGTGTGTGTCTGTGTGTGTGTGTGGGTGGGTCCAGTTATACCGTTAACCTTTCAAATCTTTTATTCTAACCGCTTGTTTCTTGTTCATTATTGACCTTTGACCTTTTCTTTATAAGTATGTTAGCATTGCTTGTTACCACGCTACGGTCCACAATCTTTGATAGATCAAGTTGATATGTTACACAAAAATGGGCCCCATATAGTAGATGGTTCCTATTGTTTGGGAGGAATTATGCATGACGGGAAAGTCACTTTTTTTTTTGCCAAAAACTTGTTTTCAGAAAACTTTTTTTTTCTCCTAAACTGCTTACTCTAGAGTTTTGAAATTTTGGCATTATCTTTGAAGTTACAAATGCAGTAAAGGAAAAATATATTCAGATTTTTAAAACAATTAGAAATTTTTTTTCAATATAATATAAAAATTTTGACTTATAATTCAATCTCAAAGGTTGTGACAGTGATACAAGCCATACCGTTTGACGTTTCAAAATTAAGCTATACCTAAAGATAAAACATTACCTAAACATACCTAAATGAGACATTATATATTATATACCCAAAAAGTTTGATATTAAGTTTACTTATATTAAAGTTGACTGTAGGGCATTCCAGATTTTTTATTTTTAGTATTGGTTTATAGAATATCGTTTTTTTTTTTTGGTTTATTTGTTTGTTTATTAAATTACCCGAATTTGTATGTTTATAAATTTAAAGTTGTTCAGTTATTTGGAGTTTTTGTCCTTTCTGTCCCGTCTTTACCAAGTCCATTGTGTTTTCTAGACTGTCTGGCTCATGTCCGTGTTCAGTTAGGTGATTTGCGAAATTCAATTTCTTTATATTATTTAAATAATATTTATAATATTCTTTAAACCTTAGTTTTAGGGTTCTTCCTGTCTGTCCTATATATATATATATATATATATATATATATACACTTTAGCAAATAGAAAAGAACACAGAAAGACACTACAGAACTCACTTCGATATTTCGACATCCGTCGTCATCGGGAAGAAGTGCGAAGTACCCTTGCCTCGGCCTCCGCGTCCACCTCCGCCGCCACTGCCCCCACCATAACCACCGTCGTAACCATTGCCGTATCCATATCCATCATAACCGTAGCTTCCATAGCCACCATAGCCATCATATCCGTATCCACCGCCATACCCACTGCCGTATCCATTACCATAATAGTTGTAACCACCGCCATAACCGTAGGCTCCATACTCAACTCCATAGTCAAATATATATATATATATATTTGATTATTTCATACTTATTAATTATATTTAATTTTCCGTTAAGCGAACTAATATTTGAGTTATAGTGTTATAAGTTTTAAATCCTATCTTTACGTTGTATCGTTTTAGTAAGTTCGTAATTTGATGACTAACATCTCCTAAGTATGTTATTTGTATTTCATATTTGTAATTTCTTATATATATATAAATGATCAAACCACAATAAGAAATGGGAAAACAAGACTAAGATCTTTCAACCGTAACAAGCGGTCTTCGTCAGAGTCAAAAACCCAACTGACCCAACAAAACTCAGTTGGGTTTTTGACTCTGACGAAGACCGCTTGTTACGGTTGAAAGATCTTAGTCTTGTTTTCCCATTTCTTATTGTGGTTTGATCATTGATTGTTGTTTCACGTGTTTATGTGAAATCTTTATATATATATAATATATATATATATATATATATATTAGTATATTTAGGAAGCAGTCCTTCATTTATACAGGTTTGATTAAATAATACGCCATATTTACGGTCGACTAGTTAAATTAGTAACCAATAGTGACTAACCAATAGTAAAATTAGTGGAAATGCAAGATTTAAAGACAATGGAACCATTGGAAATGTTCTATCAATTTAGATGTTTGTACAAGAAGATTATTCAGATCCCTTGAGAAATACACAAGGAAACTAGTCAACCGTAAATATGGCGTATTATTTAATCAAACCTGTATATATATATATATATTTATATATATTATATACCTGATGATGAACCCAAAGTGTTCGAAACGCGTAGAATAAAAAAAAGGTTTCTTTTTTTGCGTCTGGAAACTTTTTTTATTCTACTATTAGTCCAGTTATACCGTTGACATTTCAACTCTTTTATTCTAACCGCTTTTTCTTGTTGTTCATTGACCTTTGACCTTCTCTTTATATTAACCTGTACTAATCCTTTTAATCTATTTATAGCAATGACTAAGCATGAGTCATCGATTTTAATTTAACATGTCACTTGGCCAACCTTTATGATTTTGTTGTTGTTGTTTTTTATTTAGTTCTGTAATCATAACAGTGTTGATACAGAAAGATAAAATACTCATGGTGTTTGTTATTGTGAAGAGGAGACGACCAACAGGAAAACTATTACGTAATATTTACTGGAAAAAAAAAAAGAAAAGTTGGAAAAGACTTAGCTGTTGTCTTATAAAGAAAATTCACAAAAGGGAAAGTGCTGGTGGAAAACCAGAGGCGGTAAAAAAAAGCCTAATATATTTTCAGTAGAAGGAAATTATCATTGCGTTAAGGAAAGTCTATTTGTCCTCGGATAGATCATTTGTTACAAAATACAGTTGACTGTGAAACTTAAATATTGGGAAAAGTTGTTGAAACTGGAAGAAGAAATATCAGTGAGACAACAGAACAAATATATATATATATATATATATATTATATATATATATTTATATATTTATTATATTTTATTATATTTATTTATTATATTAATTATATATATATATATATATATATATATATATATATATAATATATATTGAAGACGAGGACATCGAAATATAGTAGTGAGTTCAGTGGTTTCCTTTCTATGTGTTCTCTTGTAAATTCTAGTTTATATATATATATATATATTGGTATATATTGGCAGCAGATCTCCTCTCAAGCATATTTTATTGAATATGATCGCAGTTTCTGCGTTAACGACCTTTTTGTTAACTGATTCTAACCTTCTGGCTCAACAAGGAGAATAGCCAGGAGGTTAGAATCAGTTAACAAAAAGGTCGTTAACGCAGAAACTGCGATGATTTTCAATAATAATATATATATATATAACTTTAAATTATACAAAGCACGACACAGAAAAGACAATACAAAGAAAACTTACAGAATTCAATATTTCGAACTGTTGTTCGTCATCAGGAGAGTAGACAGGAGGGAGGACGAAGTGAGAGAGATCTCCCCACGTCGATATATATATATATATATATATTTATTATTTCCTTTTTTATAATTTTTAATTTTATAATTTTATCTATTGTTTTTGCTTTCTCCGTTCTCCGACGTTTAGTGCCTAGCTCCTTTTTTACGCTAGTGCTGCTCTCTTCGGTTGACTCTTTATTTCTTCATTCGCGCTCCGTTCTTCTTCGTGGGGAGATCTCTCTCACTTCGTCCTCTCTTCTAGTCTACTCTCCTGATGACGAACAACAGTTCGAAATATTGAATTCTGTAAGTTTTCTTTGTATTCTCTTTTCTGTGTCGTGCTTTGTGTAATTTAAAGTTTTATAGTCCTTGTGGACCGTTTCTTATTTTTAGTATATATATGATCAAACCACAATAGGAAAATGGGAAAACAAAACTTAAGCTTTTTCAACTGTAACAAGCGGTCTTCGTCAGAGTCAAAAACCCAACTGAAACACTAGATGCAGAGAACATCTGGTGAGTGGTTGAGAAGAGTGGGAGGGATGAGTGGTATTTTAAAAGGGTGAAAGTGCATTAAAAGACTAATGATATATATATATATATGATTTGTTTCCTTGATGTAATTTTTTTGAGGGTTGAGGTCCAATGATTTAAACTAGTCCTTTTGCCGACGTTTCGACATATATTTATGTCATCTACAGGTGTAGTCATTACTACTAGTAGTAATAGTAGTGCTAATTGTAAAACAATCATGTTGTAGCTCTGAAGATGTCATAAATATATGTCGAAACGTCGGCAAAATGACTAGTTTAAAATCATTGGACCTCAACCCTCAAAAAAATTACATCATATATATATATATTATATATATATATATATAGGTGTATAATGTAATCGGGATTCGGTCAATTTTCCAGGATCAAAATCAAACTCTCAATGCCAACGTTTCGGTTTTATTTAAAACCTTTTTCATAGGCCTACAAACAAAGGATGACAAGAAATCATATATAAACATCAACATATAACTAACATCAAAATGGAATATTACAGTTGTGAAAAAACAAAAATATATATACAAGTAGAAGTAATAGAAAAGCAATAAACATTTTTATGAACTTACAGAAGTCAGAATTTTTGAATTAGAAAAATGATGAAATTTACATTATATAAAATGAAGTAACAATAGATAGTTAGTGAACTAACATCTTAACTGGTCAAAAACTTGGACCAGACTAACTAATTACAATTACATGTAAACCGAAACACTGTTCACTCAAAGAACACAAAAAGGAACTAAGGAAATTAAATTTCACTAAAATCAACTTAACACTCCTGAATAAATAGTGTTCAAATTGGTAATATCACTTCTATGATTAACTGAACTTAGATCTTTTTTAATATATAGCATTTCGAGGGTCTTTCTTCTTTGCTCATCTTGTTCTTTATCTACTATAATTGCTTCTTCAAAATCGAACATGTGACCTTCGTTTAAGGCATGGAATGCTAAAGCAGTGGCGTTACTTTTATTAGTTCTTATTGAATAAGAATGTTGATAAAGTCTTTCTTTTAAAAAACGACTTGTTTCTCCGTAATAACGCTTGTCGCAGTCTTTACATTTGATCGCATAAATGAGGTTACTTTGTAACTCCTTTGGTATTTTTTGTTTCAAATTTGAAAATAAAGACTTGACTTTCTTTTGTTATAAAATGCCAATGTAACTTCAGGTACATTTCGTTTGAAAACTTTTCTAATTGATTGTGATAAGCCCTCAACATACGGAAATTTGAAATACTTTTTATTTAAAACTTCAAGTTCAGCATGATTTTGATTGGAATGTTCTGGTTGTTCTCTTGTATATTTAAACCAATAACGTTCAATTAAGTTGTTTGGATAACAATTTTTCTGTAACAATGACTTTACCCTTTTCTTATTTTCTTTTATAAAACATGGACTACTAATTTCAACAACCTTCTTAACTAAATTTTGAACGCAATTCAATTTTTGGTTTATAGAATGAGAGGAGTGATAGTTCAGTATTCTTCCTGCACTGGTAGGCTTTCTATACCAATCCGTTAAAATAATGCCATTTTCACCTCTTATAACTTTTACATCTAAAAATTGAATTTGTTATATATATATATATATTAATAAAAAGATTTCACATAAACACGTGAAACAACAATCAATTATCAAACCACAATAAGAAATGGGAAAACAAGACTAAGATCTTTCAACCGTAACAAGCGGTCTTCGTCAGAGTCAAAAGCCCATCAGTTGGGTTTTTTTATATATTAGTCATATATATATTAGTGAATTTTGGTAGCAGTCCTTCTTTTAAGCACAAATTATTAAAAACGTAACCATAGTTGGCAGAAACTTGCTTCTTTACAAGTTTCTCTATCTTCCTAAATAAGGATTTCATTGTTGTATCTAAACTATATAACAAACTTCCTACACAGTTAACAGTGAACATGTTTCAACTCTTTCATAGAGCCATCTTCAGGACGAGAATGATTCTCAATAGCTTTTCCCTTTATATAAGCAAAGTAGAGTCAATTAGAGGGATTAAGGTTGTTTGTTCAAAGCTGGGGGGGTGACTGACCTAAGGGGTCGCTGTTATTACCTGGGTCGGGTCTATTTGACCTTGTATTCCAATAGCTTAAGGCACCTATGGCTGTTTTCTAACTGTATATTGATATGGGGTTTCATTTTTTATATACATACAGCTTCAATAATTTTAAGTCTCTGTTGATCTCTTTCTCTTTTAATTATTTTAGTGCCTGCCACAATAATGTCCCTAGTCAATTTTGTTTTGTGAACTTTCTCCATGTGTTTCTTGGGAGCTCCAGACATCAGATGCATTGTGAGCCTCCTTGACAAAGTGGTAGTAGTTACTCCAATGTACGAATGTTTTCGGTTTTCACAGTCACCGTAGGTACAAGTATATTCATACACTAGATTAGTTTCTTTGAGTGGAGTGCTCTTAGTTTTGCTATTGTTTTTCATAAACAGACTGCTGATTGTGGGCCTTTTCTAATAAGTAATCAGAGAAACTCTGTCGTCTTTGTTTGTACACTTCATATTGTTGTTTATGATATTCTTCAAGACTCTTTCAGCAAGCAAGTTTCTGCCAACTATGGTTATGTTTTGAATAATATATATATATATATATATATATATATCATTGATGTTCTTTTCTTGATCAACTGTTCTTATATTTTTTGAGATTTTATTGAGGGTTTTTGGTCTAATATTCAAAAAACTTCGTTGCCAACGTTTCGATATATATATATATATATATATATATAACAGATTCAATAATATATCGACCGTTTGATAGAATAGGTGTGTTCTCTAATCGGGGTTCGGTCAATTTTCCAGGATAAAAAATCAAACTCTCGTTGCCAACGTTTCGGTTTTATTTAAAACCTTTTTCATAGGCCTACAAACAAAGGATAATAAGAAATCACATATCAACATCAAACATATACACAATATGAAAATGGATTGTTACAACTCATGAATATTACAAGCAGAAATATTTCAGAGATACATAAAACAATATTACTTACAGAAGTAAGAATTTTTTAACTAAGAAAATGAAATTTACATTATTTAAAGGAACAACAATGTTAGCCGGACAAAACCTTCGACTAGACTAATAAGATAAGATTACAAATATCTTATTAGTCTAGTCGAAGGTTTTGTCCGGCTAACATTGTTGTTCCTTTAAATAATGTAAATTTCATTTTCTTAGTTAAAAAATTCTTACTTCTGTAAGTAATATTGTTTTATGTATCTCTGAAATATTTCTGCTTGTAATATTCATGAGTTGTAACAATCCATTTTCATATTGTGTATATGTTTGATGTTGATATGTGATTTCTTATTATCCTTTGTTTGTAGGCCTATGAAAAAGGTTTTAAATAAAACCGAAACGTTGGCAACGAGAGTTTGATTTTTTATCCTGGAAAATTGACCGAACCCCGATTAGAGAACACACCTAATTAATATATATATATATTATATATATTATATTATCATCTTCAGGGCTAAAAACATTGCTACATTTAGCACACTTATTTCAACAAAACTGGTCTATTGTTTGGTATTATGTACATGGTCAACAAAAATTGAATAATTACTATGGTAAAACTATAGATTTTTATATTTAAGTTTGTTTTAACAATGTTTAGAAAATACAAAGATATAAATTTGTTTACCTGGGTAGTATGTTTACTGTTGTTTGTTATGTTTTTTCCTTTTCATTTGTATTGTGTTCTTATACTGGGATCACTGAATGGAAAAGTTACTCATGCTACTAAACAGAGCCAGTGCGTGGAGGTTACATTTTTTCATTGTTATCCGTTTTTAAAGTTCCAATGTTTACTTGTTTTGTTAAGTTTGGCAATTTTAATGTGTTGTCCCTATGTTAGTCTGTTGGATTGAGAAAAGACGTTTATGTATATTTGACTAGTCAATATATAATATATATATATATATATATATATATATATACCATGATAAACGCAAACGGTCCGGCAAGACAGATTACACTCAAAATAAACTGGTGACACATAGACAGAAACATAACAAAGACTCACTCACTTTTCAATATTTCGACCGTCATCCCTCCGTCAATTCACTTCTTCTCCTGAGGACGACCGCCATTACGGTCGAAATATTGAAAAGTGAGTGAGTCTTTGTTATGTTTCTGTCTATATGTCTCAGTTTATTTTGAGTATATATATATATATATATATATATATATATATATATATATATATAAACACTAATAAATTCTCGACCGTGTGGCAGATATACAACTAAAAAATGATTGATCGGGATGCGGTCAGTTTCTTCCACTTTCAATTCAAACTCTCATTGCCGACGTTTCGATTTTATTTAAAATCTTTTTCCAAAGGCCTACAAACAGAGGAAAACAGGAATTTTAATACGTACATTTTTTTTAAAACACAAACAAAAGAAGTACACTATGAAAAATTAAATACAATCTTGAGTATTAGGATAACAATGACAGAATAATAAAAAAGAGAAAAAGATGGAGTCTAACTATAAAAACAAAGTTTTTTACAATGTACTTAGACAAGTAGGAGTATTGGCAATTGAAGGAACTATTACAATTACATTTCTGAACTAGTATTGAAGGTTAAACTATTCAAATGAAAACCGTTAATAACCGACTCTGTACAGCTGATAAGCAGGTAACTATTGAACAAAATTTCACTAAATCTGTTAGGTATTCAAAATACTAGAATAAACACTATTTAAATTCGCTATATCGTTTCTATGATTAATACAATTTTGATCTTTTTTAATGAATAGCATTTCAAGGGTTCTTCTTCTATGTTCGTCCTGTTCTCTACTCATAACGGTTGCTCCATCAAAGTCAAATGTATGTCCTTCATTTATTGAATGATATGCTAATGCTATCTTTTTTGTTCTAACAGAGTATTTATGTTGATATATCCTTTCTTTTAACAATCTACTGGTTTCACCAAAATACTTCTTATTACATTCTATACATTTTATAGAATAAATAATATTACTTTCTAAATCTTTTGGTATCTTGTCTTTTAAATTAGAAAATAATAATTTTACTTTTTGTTTATTATAATATGCTAAATTGATTTCTAGTAAGTTCCTTTTTAACAGTTTTTGAATATTTTGTGACAGCCCTTCAATAAATAGGAATTTGAAATATCTTTTATTCATCATTTGATGGTTATCAGTAGTTCTTTCCGTGTGTTCCGTCTGTTCTGTTATATATATATATATTGTTAAAATGTAATTATGTAAATTTCATTTGTTTTTACCAATGATGTTATTCTTGTAAATTCTGAAAAAAAAACTAAAGATATTTTCCTTGCATTCTTCCAAAATGTTGGAAGATTTTCGTCTTTTTACGGATTTCTTACTGTAGTTTGGACATTGATTTTTATTTCACGTCTTTATTGTGAAATCTTATTGTCATTGTATTTAAAATAGATGGTTTTGAGAAGTAGTTTTATTTGATGATTTGTGCTTAATAGAAGGGTAGTTCTAGAATAAATAGAATTAGATAAATTCTAGAAAAATAGAATGGTTATTTATTTTTATAAAAAAAAACCAAGTAGTCTGGTTTTTTTTTAAAAAAAAAAGTAACTAAATAAATGGAAGGTTGATGACTTGTGCAATTTGTTATAATGAGGTGTTTACTGATACAGTGATGGTGCAACTTCTCTGCCACCCCCGAGCGGAGGCCATTGATAATCCGTCAACCTTCAAAATGTCAGAAACCCGTCAAAATATTTATTTCCATTGAATTACAATCAACGATCTAATTTTAGACTGCTGTTACTTGTCCCAGACATTCATCTTATTACAAGTACTCGTATACATATACAGTCGTCGTCATGAAAACCAAAAATTTTGACTAAAACAAAAACGTATGACTCATATCATTTAAAAAAAAAAATGTTAAATTAAATTAACTGCCTCCGTAAAAACTTTCAACCTCTTTAAAGAACTAGTTTTGAAAACTTTAAAATAAATTTTTACACTTGAATTTGTATTTCAAAATTTGTTTAAAAACAGTATTACATACATAAAAGATAAAAAACGATTTTGACCCTAAAAACTCATTTTGGTATAAAATTTTAGATTTTTGTTTGTTTCAAATTACTTGAAATTTCAGGTTGCTTGAAATTTTTTTTTATTTTTAAAATAAAACGCTTTATTTTTAAAGAAACGCTTTGTTACTTTTTAACGTAAGTTCTTTTGTGTGGAGACGTACCTATGTGTTTGAAACGCGTTGTTACTTTTTAACGTAAGTTCTTTTGTGTGGAGACGTACCTATGTGTTTGAAACGCGTTGTTACTTTTTAACGTAAGTTCTTTCGTGTGGAGACGTACCTATGTGTTTGAAACGCGTTGTTACTTTTTAACGTAAGTTCTTTTGTGTGGAGACGTACCTATGTGTTTGAAACGCGTTGTTACTTTTTAACGTAAGTTCTTTCGTGTGGAGACGTACCTATGTGTTTGGAACGCGTTGTTACTTTTTAACGTAAGTTCTTTTGTGTGGAGACGTACCTTTGTGTTTGAAACGCGTTGTTACTTTTTAACGTAAGTTCTTTTGTGTGGAGACGTACCTATGTGTTTGAAACGCGTTGTTACTTTTTAACGTAAGTTCTTTTGTGTGGAGACGTACCTATGTGTTTGAAACGCGTTGTTACTTTTTAACGTAAGTTCTTTCGTGTGGAGACGTACCTATATGTTTGAAACGCGTTGTTACTTTTTAACGTAAGTTCTTTCGTGTGGAGACGTACCTATATGTTTGAAACGCGTTGTTACTTTTTAACGTAAGTTCTTTTGTGTGGAGACGTACCTTTGTGTTTGAAACGCGTTGTTACTTTTTAACGTAAGTTCTTTTGTGTGGAGACGTACCTATGTGTTTGAAACGCGTTGTTACTTTTTAACGTAAGTTCTTTTGTGTGGAGACGTACCTATGTGTTTGAAACGCGTTGTTACTTTTTAACGTAAGTTCTTTTGTGTGGAGACGTACCTTTGTGTTTGAAACGCGTTGTTACTTTTTAACGTAAGTTCTTTTTGTGTGGAGACGTACCTATGTGTTTGAAACGCGTTGTTACTTTTTAACGTAAGTTCTTTTGTGTGGAGACGTACCTATGTGTTTGAAACGCGTTGTTACTTTTTAACGTAAGTTCTTTCGTGTGGAGACGTACCTATATGTTTGAAACGCGTTGTTACTTTTTAACGTAAGTTCTTTCGTGTGGAGACGTACCTATATGTTTGAAACGCGTTGTTACTTTTTAACGTAAGTTCTTTCGTGTGGAGACGTACCTATATGTTTGAAACGCGTTGTTACTTTTTAATGTAAGTTCTTTCGTGTGGAGACGTACCTATATGTTTGAAACGCGTTGTTACTTTTTAACGTAAGTTCTTTTGTGTGGAGACGTACCTATGTGTTTGAAACGCGTTGTTACTTTTTAACGTAAGTTCTTTCGTGTGGAGACGTACCTATGTTTGAAACGCGTTGTTACTTTTTAACGTAAGTTCTTTTGTGTGGAGACGTACCTATGTGTTTGAAACGCGTTGTTACTTTTTAACGTAAGTTCTTTTGTGTGGAGACGTACCTATGTGTTTGAAACGCGTTGTTACTTTTTAACGTAAGTTCTTTTGTGTGGAGACGTACCTATGTGTTTGAAACGCGTTGTTACTTTTTAACGTAAGTTCTTTCGTGTGGAGACGTACCTATATGTTTGAAACGCGTTGTTACTTTTTAACGTAAGTTCTTTCGTGTGGAGACGTACCTATATGTTTGAAACGCGTTGTTACTTTTTAACGTAAGTTCTTTTGTGTGGAGACGTACCTATGTGTTTGAAACGCGTTGTTACTTTTTAACGTAAGTTCTTTCGTGTGGAGACGTACCTATATGTTTGAAACGCGTTGTTACATTTTAACGTAAGTTCTTTCGTGTGGAGACGTACCTATATGTTTGAAACGCGTTGTTACTTTTTAACGTAAGTTCTTTCGTGTGGAGACGTACCTATATGTTTGAAACGCGTTGTTACTTTTTAACGCAAGTTCTTTCGTGTGGAGACGTACCTATATGTTTGAAACGCGTTGTTACTTTTTAACGTAAGTTCTTTCATGTAGAGACGTACCTATATGTTTGAAACGCGTTGTTACTTTTTAACGTAAGTTCTTTCATGTAGAGACGTACCTATATGTTTGAAACGCGTTGTTACTTTTTAACGCAAGTTCTTTCGTGTAGAGACGTACCTATATGTTTGAAACTCGTTGTTACTTTTTAACGTAAGTTCTTTCGTGTAGAGACGTACCTATATGTTTGAAACTCGTTGTTACTTTTTAACGTAAGTTCTTTCATGTAGAGACCTCTTTTTTTTTTTAAATTCCTCATCATGAAACAAAGGTGTGAACAATTGCTGAGTAATCTCTCTACTGAAATGTTATGAGGGTTATATTTACGAATGAAATAGATTTCACTTCATGTATTTCAAGAAATCATCAAAGTGTTGTTAATGAGAGAGTATAAGTGGGGATTTTCAATAAACCGTGTGTTTATTTAACTTTAAGACACATATTCATTTTAACTGTTCAGATTATTCCATCGCTTTTGTTAATTCAACTTCAAGACGGAATACAAGTATCATTGACTATGTTTCTATCTGAAATATACTTTTTTTTTTAATTTTGATTACATTTAATTACAGTTGAACATCGAACTACCAGTGCCTAATTGTACAAGCAGTTCGCTTTACGAGCAGCTATTCGTAAGATTTTTTGTCTTGTACGACGAGTGAAAAAGTTGTAATACGAGCGACTGTCTTCCTTACGCCTAGATTGTCTGCATTCTATGTTTTCTTGCCAGCTTTTTTGTTATACATATTACCAATCAATTATCAAACAGTTGGGTTTTTAACTCTGACGAAGACCCCTTCTTATGATTGAAATATCTTAGTATGTTTTTCCCATTTCTTATTGTGGTTTGATCATTGATTGTTATTTCACACTTGGGTTTTTAACTCTGACGAAGACCGCTTCTTATGATTGAAATATCTTAGTATGTTTTTAACATTTCTTATTGTGGTTTGATCATTCATTGTTATTTCACACTTGGGTTTTTAACTCTGACGAAGACCTCTTCTTATGATTGAAATATCTTAGTATGTTTTTCCCATTTCTTATTGTGGTTTGATCATTGATTGTTATTTCACGTGTTTGATGTGAAATCTTGTTATACATATCACATATACAGTATTATTTATTTTTTATAATTCCACTTTTTTTTTAAAAAAAAAAGATAGCTAAAAAAACAGGCATTTTGGGAATAGAACAAATTATTTACTTTATATTATTATCAATGAGGAATATTGCTTCCTAATATGCGTAAATATCAATATGAGCTCTATCTGGTTGGGTACGAGTTAAACTCATACTACGAGGGGTTCTACTTAAATGTTTGTGAATATAATAAAATATAAATATATATTTTTCTTAATATATATTTAAATTTATATATATTTAAATAAATTAAATATAAATGTATATATTTAAATAACTATTTAAATAAATATATATATAATTTATTAAAATAAATAAATAGTTTATTATATTTTTGATAGAAAAATATAATAATCTTTCACCGGTTTTAAAAAAAAAATAAAAATAATATTATATTATATTTGAATAGTGCAAAATTATATTAATTCAACTTCAAAATTAATTAATTCAACTAAAAAAATATAGTGTCTATCTGAAAACTACTTTTTTTTTTCATTTGATTACATTTAAATATAGTAGGACCTCATAGTACGAGCAATTGTACGCTTTACTTTCAGACATTCCTAACGGTTTTTGGAGTAAGGTGAGGTGAGTATTAAAAGATTGACCAATAAAGACGTATTGAAGTGGCGGGAATGTCTGACACACAAGGGATGAATGACCTTTGCACTTCCCCCCCCCCCTCCCACACTGGTGACCCGTGACCTCCACCTCCATATGATGATGCATTTTCTCTTCTCTTTAAGTCCAAGCCTCTATAGTGCAGAGTTGCTCAAACTTTTTTCGACGGTGGAACCCTTTTTGCTTCAGTAACTTTACCGGGAACCCCAGGCTTCTAATGATTTTATACAATCATATTAAAAATATTTTCATATGCCTTTATAAATAGTACGTATGTTTTTTAAAAAAAAAAAAAACAATTAAAAAGTAATATTACTGCAATGTGTATTTTTCAAATAAAAATTCAAAACTAAAAGATTATAATTTTCATATTTTCCACAAGTGCATAACACATAAAACAGAATTACTAACAATTTTAACACTGTGTTTGTTTTGTAATCTTTTGGTTTTATAGTTTAATTCACAGGTTTAGCCACCTGTTATAAAACTGCTTCAAACAAAATGTTTATTTTGGTGATAGAACTATTTCTCGATGTTATAGAAAATTATATTGTTAATTTAAGAAATGTATAGTGTATATAGTGGTAGTTAGTAGGAATAAGTTTTTTTTTTATAAAAATGATTAACTCTGAAGATGGTCAAAGAGACCGAAACATGTCAGTCATAAAGAATAAAGCATTTGGAGAACTAACATATTTAGTACCAGAAATATTTAAATCAAAGGTGAGAAAACTTGAAAGATGGACAATGAAATTTATTCATGCCACAGTACAAAGGTC
Source organism: Hermatobates lingyangjiaoensis (assembly GCA_026182355.1). Classification (NCBI taxonomy): domain Eukaryota; kingdom Metazoa; phylum Arthropoda; class Insecta; order Hemiptera; family Hermatobatidae; genus Hermatobates; species Hermatobates lingyangjiaoensis. Next base: position 246,822 of record JAPFBL010000575.1, read on the forward strand.
GTTCAACAAAACATATATATATGTATATATATACATAAAAAGATTTCACATAAACACGTGAAACAACAATCAATGATCAAACCACAATAAGAAATGGGAAAACAAGACTAAGATCTTTCAACCGTAACAAGCGGTCTTCGTCAGAGTCAAAAACCCAACTGATGCATGTTTTGTTGAACGACCTTTGTACTGTGGCATGAATCAATTTCATAGTCGATCTACTATGTTTTTATTCTACTATCTTTTGAATGATCGACTATGAATTTGATTCATGCCACAGTACAAAGGTCGTTCAACAAAACATGCATATATATTATATATATATTAATTTAAATATACATTTCAAACAAACTTTTATGGGCTCGGTCATTCTTCCGGTTCAAATTAAAACTCCACTGCCAATT